>PVKM010027599.1:0-18709 GCA_004027735.1 Carollia perspicillata
GCACAGGCTAAAAACAGACCTGGCCACCTCCGAAGACTCCAGAGACTGAGCCCCTCTTCCGCCCTTCCCCATTCCTGCCATCGCTCCGAAACAGCCGAACCGCAAATCACACAGCCCTGCGAGGCCTCTTTTCCCGTCAAGGCCGCTCAGGATGTTCATCTTAATTTCACTTTGACAGACACAAAGACCAAGGGAGGAGGGAGCCCCCCGGTGCGATGCGTCCCCCCTCTGCCCACCCCCAAGCACAGCCTGGGCCAGGCCAGCAGGATCTACAGCTTGGGGATAATTGATAGCCGGAGACCTCAGGAGGCTGGAACCAAGCCAAGGCCATAAACTTTGTTCAAAGTGCCGTTTGATAGTTCATGGTGAAGGGCAGACTCCACTTCCTGGCCCTGGGCCGGCCCCTGCATCGCAGGGCGCCCTGCCTGCTGCTCTTCTCACCAGGTTCACGGGCATGTGGTGCAGAACCACAAACCGTGAGCAGGCTTGGGTCCTGTGACCTGGGGCCTCGCACACCCGGGTCCTTATTCACCTGAGTCCTGACCTAGCCATGTTCATGCACACCCACACGTTCACACACCTGGGTCCTCCCACACCCACGTCTTTAAACGCCCAGGTCCTCACACACCAGTGTCCTAACACGCCCAGGCTCACACACACCCAGGTGCTCCCACACCGGGGTCCTTATGTGCCAGGCTGTCAGGCACAAACACACTGGACAGAGCGTCACGGAGCGGGCCATCAGAAAAGGGTGTGGGGCCTCCCCAGACCCCCATTTCATCTGCTGGGGAAATGGTGTGCAAATGAACTTCAAGAGCAGCCTTGTGGGGGAAAGACCACAGAATAAGCGGGTGGGGAGGGAGGGGCAGGTGTTTGTGGTGGTGGGTGGACTAACTGTACGACGAAAACATGTAAGTGTTCCGCCAGCCTTTGTCTAAACAAAATGTCACATTTCCATCTAAAAACAAGTGAGTGGACTCATCCGAAGTCTTTCTGACTGCAAGGAAATTTGTTTTCCCTCCACAAGCCCCCCATGTATCCCTGAGAATGCCCCCAGGAATTCTTCCCAGCTTCGTCTCCAGCCATGCAGGTCCCCACTGAGGGTCCCTCAACCACCCCTGGGGGCTCCTTTCACCTGACCCCATCCCACAAGCTGGGCTCAGGCCTGTCCCTCAATTCCCCACCACGACAGGCAAAAAGCAGACAGTCGCACTTAACCAGATTCTTACCGAAAGCTGAGGCCAAGGGCATCACAGCCCACCCACAAAACTAACAGAAATCTCCACGGCAGATGTAGGGAATCCTTGGCGGATGTCATTCTGCCTCCCTGCCAGCCTGATTCACTGAGGGAAAGAACAACCTTTCTCTCCCCACATCTGATCTTTGAAGTCACTTACAGTCCATCTCAAACCTGTCACCCCATCACCCTTCCAAAGCCTTGAGTGTGATCCCAACCCCATGACATTCTGGAGAAGGCAAGACTGTGGACAGTAATGAGATCAGAGGTTGCTAGGGTGAGAAGAATTAAGAGACACAAACTTCTGGTTATAAAATAGTAAGTCAGAGGGATATACTATACAGCATAGGGAATATTGTTGATAATATTGTAACAACTTTAAATGGTGACAGATGGTAACTAGACTTATTGTGATGATCATTTTGTAATGTATGTAAATATCAAATCACTATGACGTACACCTGAAACTAATAGGATATTGTACGCACACTATAATTCACTGAAATATTTTTAATAGAAAAAAGAGATGTTGAATGCAAATTAAAGCCATAGCGAAGTACCACGTCACACCTAACAGAACAGTCAAAGTAAGAAGACTGACAACACTAAGTGCTGGCAAGGGCATGAAGGCGCAGGGACGCCTGTACCGTGCTGGCGGAGCGCGAGTGGCAGAACCACTCTGGAAACCGGATCGATTTTAGCCAACTTCAAAGTGGGCTCAGCCGTTTCACTCTGAGATCCATGACCTAGAGCAGGGTTCTCCAACTTCCCTCTGCCGGAAGCCCCCCTGGGAGAGGGGGAGTCTGGCTCAAACAGATTGCTGGACCCTCCTCCCAGCGTTTCTGGTTCAGCGGGTCTGGGGGCAGAGTCGAGATGCTGCATTCCTAACACGCTCCCAGGCGATCGGATGCTGAGGCTGCAGTTTGAGAACGAGGACCCTAGAAAAGCTATTGCACGTGTGCCCCAGGAAACACGTACAGGAAAGTCCATTGAGACAGCCCAAATGCCCGTCAACTGTAAATTGGACAAAGAAATTGTGGCGTACGAAATACTAATCAGTACCGCAAAAGAATGAAACACAGCCACAGACACTAACATGGACGAATCATGAGTAAAAATGGCCAATCAAAGAAGGATACATAGAACATGATTAGAGTTAATTAAAGCTCGGAAACAGGTCAAAGTAAGAAAACAGTCCTGGGGATGCAGATGTTAAAACTCTAAAGACAGGCAATGGAACCACAGCCCCCAAATCGTCCTGGTGGCCCTGCCTCTGGGGAGCAGAGCTATGACCACACAGGGCGCTCGGTCCTGAAATCCGTGTTCTGCTCTGACTGGTGATTCATTATGTAGATGCTTGTTTTATGATTATTTTTTAAACTGAATATATCTATCTTTGGACCAGGCTCTGAGGAACTCTACCCTAGAGCTTCCCAAAGGATCCATCAAAAACTGAAAATTCTACACTAGGACTTCCCCTGTGCCTGGTTCCCTCACTCCTGGCAAGGGAGTGGGACATCGTCCAGGTCGTGTCTGCAGCTCAGGGTGACCGCAGCTCAGGGTGGCCGCAGCTCAGGGTGGCCTGGCTCCCACCTCCGTCTGTGTCTCCCCTGAGCAGCTACTGAGGAAGAGCACACGTCTGCGCCTCCCCAAGGACAAGTCATCGTGTGTATGAACAGTGTGTGGAGTCCAGACCCGCCTTAAGAAAGACACGTTTTTCTCCCAGGAACACGATTAGTAGAGAGTAGACTTTTCCCATGGAAAATGAAAATTATTTTTCATTATTATGCAATGTAGTTTAGCTCCCGAGAACCAGGCTCTCAAACTTGTCATTCTAGAAAAGGGTCATGGCTCTATATTTGCATAACCAAAGGTTCTTTAGGGGGGGGGTTTTCTCCCCCAGAACAATGAAGCAGTCTGCTGCAAAATTAACCCAAGGCAGAAAACTGCTTCGGCCTTCAAATGAAACCAGAGCAAATTGTTACTTCTGTACAGAAGCCTGTATTTTTTTTCCTTTCTTCTTCTCTCCCTTCCTTTCTCTTTCTTTAAATCAGCAGTGACTTCTTTCTTTACACCGGAGTCATTTCCATTTGCAAATACTCTTGCCCTACTGATTGAAATATTTCTTACCCAGAGCTTTTAGTCGGTTGGTTCTCTTTCTGCTTCTTGGGGCCAGGGTACAAATCGAACACCTCTTCAACATGACAACCTTTCAAATAGATTAAGACAGCTAGCACACTGTCCCTGAATTTCCTTTTATTCTTGGCCATCTCCCGTAGGGCAGTTTTGAACCCCTTCTTTTCCTGGTGGATGTGTCTTCAGGCTTCATGTTGTCTCCCCCCAACATAAAGAGGGGAGCCCAGACCTGAAGGCAAGTTCCGGTTGTAAGAAAACAGACACCGTTTTCCCCCTACCTGTCTTACAGGGTGGGCAGGGACTCTGCAAAGCAGGCTGACAAAAGACAGAGTAACAAGAACAAGCAGAAGTGTGCTCACATGTGCTCGTGCACGCGCACGGGAGTGCTCAGCAGTGAGCAACTCAGAGAAGTGGTTAGAACTCAGGCTTATGTGGCATCTTAACACAGAACGATAAAGTTTTAGAGAAGGGACAAGACAAAGGACAGGAGCGTTAAGTGTCCAATGTGACAAATTGTGGGAAGGCAATTATTTGGGGAAACTCATGATACGTAAGGGCTGATTTTAGCAAAGTTACTTAGATTCCTTTGGTGCTGGTCTCTGGGTCGACAGGGGTTTCGTGCTGTCTCTGGTGATTAACTTCTGTCTCTCCTGGTGGAGAGGGGAGGAGGGAAGGCTCTACAGAGCTATGCCCTGCTTTTAGGCAAACAGGAGGAGGACGGGGAGGGAGCTTTTCTTATGCCTGTGTCTTCTCAATTGCTTCAGCTCAAAATAATGCTTGTGCCAACGTGCCGTACTCTGCTCCCCTTCAGAGCAGACTTATCCACCGCACGTGCAAGGCAGGATGCGCCTGTCGATGCCACAGTTTCGAGGGCAGAATGCATGGCTTCAGAAGCCATTTTTCACCGGTGCCAAGTGGAGCTACTGGAGGAGAAAGAGAGTGAAAAATTATTTTGTCTTTTTAAAAGCAGAAGCTGTTACAACGATGTGAAATGTTTATTATTGATGCCTAGTTGTCATGCGGCACAACACCAGCTGATGTCAGAACCTGAAGGGCTGCCAAACAAAGAAGAGATTTGTCAGATTCCCTTCGCCATGCATTGAATTTGGCGACAGCAGTTAACTCTAGATAAGTGGCCTCAGTCTTCACGGTGTAGAGCTCATTGTATTAGCAACAGATAAACCCTGAAGGCTCAGTGATTTAACACAATAGAAAGTTATTTCTTGTCTCTTTGTATTCCCTGCGGGACTCCTGGATGGGTGGCTCTCTCCTAAGCGGGGCTTCGGGGCCCAGCCTCCTTCTCTGCCATTGTCAACAGGCTGGTCCTGAGATTGTCCCAAGGATGAGAGGCTAGGGGGAGGGGGCCTGGTTTCATTCCAACCAGCCAGAGGGAGAAAGAACACGGATGGTCGCCCGTGGTCACCCTTTGGGCCAGGTGTGAGAGCGAAGGACATCACTTCTGCCTAATACCTATTGGCTAGAACTTGGCCACAGGGCCGGCCTAACCACAGGGAGGCTGGAAAACAGACCTGGATGTGTAACTAAGAAGAATTTATTTCTTGTCTCTCAGCAATCCAATGTGGGGGTCCTGTATGGGTAGCAAATAACATCCTAGTATTTCTGTGGAAATTGTTTGGACTTGCTGGGCCCCCTGAAAGGGTCTCAGGGACCTCCAAGGGTCGCTGGACCACACTCTGAGACGACTGCCCTAGGCCATCAGATGACCCTTAGGCGGACCGATTCCCCAACACTACAGTGCGACGCTAACAGGGCACGCTCAGGGTTAAAATGCCCTTGGTCAGTTTTCTGCCTTCTCCGGGCCCCATTCGAAGGGACTGAGCTAACTGCCTCCCTCCCCTCCGTGTCAGGGGCGGCTGCAACTGCCTGTGGCTTCTCCATCCTTGATTTCCTCAGCGCTGTGCTCACGGCCATGACCTACGACCTCTTCTCATTCAGCCCAAACAACAGGCGACCCTTCCTGGGACCGATCGCAGCCCCTGCTGACAGTCTCCGCCTCTCCCTGAAAAAGACTAGCAGAGGAGCAGCGACCCTTGCCTCTAACTCCCAACAGGACGTCCACCCTGACCCCTTCCACCTGCGTCCCTTCCCCAGGGCTTTCCTGTCCTTTCCTGTCAGGGCCCGCATGCCGCTCTGCCCAAACAAACCAGCCTGCGCCTCCCCCGCCACTCAGCAGCCAGGAGCCTCGGGCCTCTGCAGCCCATGAGCTCCTCTCCTCTCCTCACGCCCACGTGGCACGGGCACTCGTGTGCAGCCTCCAGCACTCCGGGCAGGAGGCTCCCCACACACCACGGTGTTTCTATTTTACATCCTGTCCCTCCAACTCCTGCAGATGGGGGATAAGATGATAAGATGGGGCAGACGTTATAACAGCCGCTGGCCTGTTACTGGAGCCTCCAGAACTCTCTCCCTCTCCCCCTGCTAGTGCTCTTTCTCGAGTGTGTGCCTGGGGTGAGGGGAGCACTCAGGGCAGAAACCGGTTCTGCCTGTTTGTGCTTCATTTCAAGTCTCTGAGTCTCACCAGAGATTGTGGCTTTTGAACCCCAAAGTCAGGAATTGGTGCCCTTTTTATAGGTCTAATCTTTGCTTGACAATCACCCCAAACCGGGGCAAATGGCTGCCTCATATCTCAGGGCGGTGGAGGCAAAAAACGGCATGGTGGTGTTTCCAGGTACTAGTCCACTGGGTAGTAACATGAGTATAAATGGGTTAAGTGGTTTTGCGGTAACAATTAGGCTCAAAGTCACTTTTGAAAGAGAGAGAGAGAGAGCAAGCTTATTCCAAAGGCATGGCTTTAGAGTGGGTTGTCTGTACCTGCCTGCTGGCAGTCCGTGGGGGCTGGGGTGTTTGGAGAAGACAAGGGAAGAAATAAGCAGTAACTCTGAAAATGCCCTGTGTGGGAAGATGAGAAGAACTGATTGCCTCTCAGGCCATTTTCATCCAGAAAATTCTTTCCTCCCAGTCCCAGGTCCTGCCCTCAGCTTCCAGGTTCGATGAAGCCCAAGCTGGCCCTCTTCTGCCAGTCCTCCACGCCTGGTGTCGTTCCTCAATCTTGCCAGAGAGTGGCTGTCGGGTAGAAGAAGCTCAGGTAGCAGGAAATCGGCAGATGATACGACCAGTGCCAGTCGGTCCTCACACCACGCAGGGTCTCAGGCCCAGGCTGGCAGAAGGGCCAGGTCACTGTTGTCACAATACCCAGGGTTCCGACCCTGAGCCACACCTGCTCCCCAACAAAGACCCTCTCCTGGACCACAGTCGAGTCAGGCTCCTCGGAACTCTCTTCTGAACCAGGCCCTGGCTTTGGGCTCCTGTGTTTGTCTGCGCATCATCCAGTTTTAGCAAGAGCCCTCTTAGTTTAATAAGAGCCCCCATCCTTGACATCTGATCGCTCTCAGTATCTGATTAGGTTTTTCACCTGCCACCATCCCCCAAGGGATGTCTGAGCAACATGCTCTGCCTTCAGCAAGAATCATGACATAGAAAGAGAAAGGGGGAGAGAGAGAGAGGTCAGTTTGTTGTTCCACTCATTCATTCCTTCACGTGCCCTGACAGGGAATTGAACCTGCAACCCGGGCCTCCCAGGACAACACTCAAACCAACTGAGCTACTTGGCCAGGGCATATTTCACCAGTAGGGGGCACAATACCCTCTACTCCATGTTCATCCGTGTTGTCAAATATAGCAAGATTTCATTCTTTCTTATGGCTGAGTACATAGCCCATTGTATGTATGGGCCACATCTTTATCCATTCATCTGTCAACAGACACTTGGGTGGTTTCCGTGTCTGGGCTATGCAATAGCGCTGCAGGGAATATAGGGCGCATACATATCTTCTTGAATTAGTATTTTGGATTTCTTTGCATAAATACCCAGAAGTGGAATTGCTAGGTCTTGTGGTAGTTCTAATTTTAATTTTGCTAAGTGAAATAAGTCAGACAGAGAAAGACAAAGACTGTATGTTTCACTTATTCGTGGAATCTAAAAATACAAAACAAATGAATAAACAAAGCAGCAACAAACTCATGGATACAGAAGAAACGGACGGTTGCCAGATGAGAGGCGGCTGGAGGAATTCGTGAAAAAGGGGAAGGGACTAAGACGGGCAGAATGCCAGTTATGGAGATACAAAGTACAGCCAGCAATATCATAGTCACTACAGGTGGGTGCCGGGCTTATTGGATGATCAGTTCCCGATGTATAAATGTGTGCATAAATGTATATATAAAAGGCATGTAAATGTCTAATCACTCTGTTGTACACCTAAAACTAATATAATACTGTACGTCAGCTATGATTGAAATAAAAATTTTTTTTTGAAGAATCTAGTAGGTCAGTTAAGCCAGAACCTTCCCTCCCCGCAATGTTTCCTCATGGCAGTTCCCTTTCGCTGACCACCCCCGTGCCGAGCCCTAGCTGTTGGCCCCCACTCTTCCTTGCTGTTCAGAGTCGAGTCTCTCTCCCTCAGTGCAAAAGCCCACTGCGGTGGTCCTTGCACCTGTCACGAGTCCCCTGAAGGAAGTCTGTCTTACTATGCCTAAAAAGGGCCATGAATAAGTCTTCATTTCAGAAGTAGAATAATGTGCTCTGAATGGTGTGGCTCCGTCAGGTGTTGTCCTGCAGACCGAGGGGTCGCTGGTTTGATTCTGGTTGGGGCACACACCTGTGTTGCAATTGGACCCCTGGATAGGGGTGTGTGGGAAGCACCGATCGATGTTCCTCTCGCACGTTGATGTTTCTTTCCTCTCTTTCTCTCTCCCTTCTCCTCTCTCTAAAAATAAATAAATAAAAATCTTCTTTTTTAAAAAAAGAGTTAGAATAATGTGCTCTGGCCAGGTAGATCAGTTGGTTGGAATGTTGTCCTGATGCGCCAGGGTTGCAGGTTCAATCCCTGGTCAGGGCACATACGAGATGCAACTGGGGACTGCATAAATAAGTGGAAAAACAAATAAATATTTCTTTCTCTCTCTCCCTCTCCCCTCCTTTCTTCTACACTCTCTGAAATCAATAAAAATAAAAAATAAAAAGAAAGTGATAGAGGAAAGTTTCTTCTTTAACATCTCGTATATAAGAGCTCACATACAGGACTGCTGCAGCCCTCCCAGGGAATAGGCAGATGAGCTCAAAGTAACTCCCCTCCGAGGAAGCGGGCTGATGATGCACGTGTTCCTGAGCCTCAGGTGGTTTTGTCGAGCCCAGCAAGAGAAAACTGTATCCACATGAAGGCACCAGCATGGCCTGCCCAGCTGCTGGACAGGAGGAACAGAGCCACCAGAGAGAGGCCCCACCCTGCAGGGAGGCTGGGAGGTCACAGAGGCTGGAGGGAGCATGAAGTCAAAACAGGTACAGAGTCAGCCCTGTGAACATGACGGCTATACGGCCCACACCGAAGGGACCTAAAACGGCAGAAGTGGGGTTTCCACCAGCATGCCATAAACGCTGGAGAACCACACACTCTTCACAGCTGTGCCACCAAATGCAGGTCCACATGTAAAATTTGGTTCCGATGCAACCAAGGATACGTTCTATAACAGCAACCATTCGTCAGACGGACCGCTGAGCTGGGCAGGCGAGGGGATGTGGAGCAGACTGGAGTACAGCCTCTTCTGGGAACGGAGGCCGAGGGCCAAGCAGTGGGGGAGACAGTTTCCCTTTGACCAGAACCATAGAGAGCATTGTCTGCTGAGGAGAGGAGAGGAGGGTCCAGCCAGGGCAGTAAACAGTGGTGCTCAAACAGTGACCCAAGGTTAAAGGACTTCAAAGGACAAGGGAGTGACAATAGATACAATTGCATTTCTTCATACGCACCAATACAAATCCTAGTATTTAAAAGTGTGCCAGGAGGCTGACTTGGGTATCTCAGGGGTGAAGACAATGGGATGATACAGGACCCCACACCGAAGGACTCGCACCTTCATGAAGCAGTCATATTTTGAGGTACTTCTCTATATGATCAAAGGAGTTCTAAAAAATACACAATATTTCTTAGTTTTCCCCAAACAACCAACAGAGTGGTTAAAAAATGACTAAAAGCAAGTAAATCAAGATGGTAATGGAAGTAATCCCCAGTTGTGAGAATATAAATGACTGTTCTTGTTTTTGTGCTTTCTATACTTCTAAATCTCCTCAAAATAAAATGAAAAGGCACACAAACAGTTTTTAAAAGCTCAAAAAAATAGGCTGCAACCCCTACACTGCATGGGTGCAATCTTATCGAATCCTCCCGACATCTCTGTGGGACACACTGTTTTGTCCATTTTCAGATGGGAAAACTGAGGCTAATGCTGTTCATTAATTTTCTCGGGATCACACAGCTAGAGCATGAATGAATCTGGACCTGCAACCAGGTCTTCTGACTCTAGATTCCATGTTTTGTACAAGGCTTTAGTTCCAGTCACTACTGTCAAGTTACCAATTACCCCCAAATTTAGCCCCTTAACGCAAACATTATTTCACGTATGATTTTGTGAGTCAAAAGTTCAGGAAAGGCATGGCCGGGCAGTTCTCACGGGTATCTCTTGTGGCTACAGTCAGATGTTCGCTGGAGCCATAGTACCTGGGAGCTCAGTTGGGCTGACCATCCCAAATAGCTCATTTCCGTGATCGGCCATTGATGTTGGCTGGATGTGCCGTCAGCTAGCGAACCCACGCATGGTCTCTCCACGGCAGCCAACTCAGGATAGCTGGATGCCATACCTGGTATCTAGCTTCCCCCAGAACGAGCTTCTGATCTGGCCTCGGAAGTCACGCAGGACCACTCTCATACATTCTTTTGGTGACGAGTGAATCGTTAGACAGACTAGATTCAGAAGGGGGACGAGGCTCCACCCTCTGATGGAAGCAAGGCAAAATCACCCCGTAAAGGAGCCCGTAGGGTCAGAGAGATTGTTGCAGCCAACTCTGGAAAATAGAGTCTGCCTCTGTCATTCAATCCACTGCTTCCCAACCTTTGTCACCGTGCAGCACCCATAGAAAAAGCATTAATCTGTGCGTGGCTCATGACACCCAACTGGGAAGTTCTGATAGGCTAACCCTCTGTGATTAGTAAAGCTCCCTTTCCTTACTGCATGGCTAGCGTGCATTCAAGGGCAAGATTTCCCACATGCTTCGTGGTGCTTTCGGGCCAACAGAAAAGAAACTCCCAGCTCTGCTTGCTCTGTGCCGCAGGTATCTCTGCCGTGAGGATTTCTGTGTCCAAAAGCTTTAAGATCACTTTTCATCTTATCTTTCATACACATTCAAGGGGAGAAGGTGGGTTCTGTATGCGTTGCATCCATTTAAAATACATGCTGCCAACCAAAAGAATAATAACTGCGACGGACTGAGCACTGCAAATGTGTTAAAATTCATGAGTTCACAATGATTCCGAAACAACAAACACCATTATGGTAATCTTCAGAGGTTTCCAGAACCCTCATTCAGAAAACTGGAAAATAAAGGGAAAGATCGAAGCATTTATCCTGCCTTCCCTATGAGTATATGACTCCGTTTCATGTCCTGTGAGACACCAACGCACTGCCTCTCGGCTCCCAGTCCACACTCCTCGGCTCTGCGCTGCGACACTGGGACTGGATCCTGTGAACGTTTCTCCCGTTGCCA
This sequence comes from Carollia perspicillata, assembly GCA_004027735.1. Taxonomy (NCBI): domain Eukaryota; kingdom Metazoa; phylum Chordata; class Mammalia; order Chiroptera; family Phyllostomidae; genus Carollia; species Carollia perspicillata. The sequence continues at coordinate 10,989 of PVKM010027599.1, forward strand.
CCTGGAGCATTGTTAAGCTTTTGTCAGCAGAGGCTGCTGGCAGGACACCGCAAGAGGAAGGAGTTTCTTCCCGGCTCCAGTGGGCTTTCTTGCTTGTTCCTGTGGTGCACAGTGGCCAAGAGTGTCGAGGATACCCCAGCGAGTTTTAGGGGCCCCCCTCCCCGAATCCAGCCCCACCTCAATATACAGCTCTCTATGGAGCTTGTCAGCGCCCCAGCTTCCTGCTCACCAGGCCTAGCCTAAAGCGCTGGGGTGATCTTCCCCACTCTCCAACAGGCCCAGCCGTTCTCCGTCCATCTGGGTGGGGAGACCCTCTTCCTGCTCGTCACAGTGCTCTGAGTGCCCTGGCCCGGCTCCAGAGGTATGGCTGTTGTCTGCATCTGCCATTCCTAAAGTCTTTAGTTTCTTAATCCCCTATTGGTTAACGCCATGTTGTTGTTTAATAATTTCTTTATTAAAATTTTTCTGCTGTCTGGACCCTGGTTGATCTTCAAATAGTTGACAAAAGAAGGTTCTTTTATATAGAAGATGACCAGCTGATGAATGTGCAAGGAATGATATGATTGGAATATTTTGCAGTGAAAAAACTAGATCTAGGCGGTGATCCTGAATGGCTGCTAGAGCCATTGAGGGGGAGGCTGAGGGAGGGCCGGATAATGGACGGAGAATGGTGGATGGACCAGGCTGCCCACACCTGAACCCAGAGGTGGGTTGACGGGGAGCTGATGCAGTGTCGGCTGCAGGGCCCTCTCGTGCCTGGCACTTCCCAAGACCTAGAACCTAATTTTGTATTTGCATTTTGGTCTCTTTCTTTTAAAGAAAGCTCCTCCAATCGGAAACATCAAGGTCCACATGCCTGGATCACTGCGTGAAAGTACAGGTAGACCTGAAGATCACACACCAGAAATGACCACACAGCACGCCCTTCCCGATGGGACGGAACAGGAAACAGCCCCATCTGCGAAATGCCTTTGCCAAAAGTTTAACCCTCAAACCGAGCAAGCCTCCAGATATAATCACTAATTTACACGAACACTTGGGATTGAAGAACATGTTAAGATACCATCAGAATACAATAGCCAAGTCCAAAATATTTCTATGCTGACTGGCTCTTAGGTGGTATTAAGGAATCATTGTTAAATTCTTTCAGATGGAGTACTGGTGTGTGGATATATATTTTTTATAGAGACCTTGTCTCTTAGAGATAAATGTTTAAGTATTTCTGAATGAAGTGATAAAAAGTCTGAGAGTGTTTTTAAAAATAATCTCACAGAGGGTTGGCTAGTAGAGGTTATAGATGAAGTACGGTTTATCTTATATTGCTAAATGGTGAAGCGAGGTGATGGGTATGTGGAGGTTCATTATAAATATATTAATTATATCCAAACACTCTTTAGTGTATGTTTGAAAATGCCATCATAAAAAGTTTCATGAAATAAAATATATGCTGCCATAGATGACATATTACCTGCATATTCATAACCAAATTAATATTGTATATTGTAGTTTACAGGGCACTTTTCATACATAATTTAATGTAACCCTAACCGCAGGCTTACAAGATAGGTGTTATTGTCTTCATTTCACGGGGAACAATTTCAGAGCAGTTAGCTCAGTGGCTCGGAGGCCTGGATCCCAGAGGAGGCAGAAAAGGGATTCAGGCCCCCGGCCTTTGGTTCCTAAATCCCAGACGCCACCTGGCGAGGTGGAAGAACAGCTGGATGGTCCAGGTGAAGTCACCGAGCTTCTCGGCCTAAGAAAAATGGGAACAATAATATTTCGCCGGCCTTCTCCTTAGCTGTTGGAAAATTCGAGTCTGGTGGTTTCCAGAGAAGTGCCTCGTAAATCGTAAAGTGCCTTATGAACTTAGCTCACCCACTAGTCTTCTCTACAAAAATGGAAGAAAGTGGAGAACTCCAGGGGCTGATCTCGGCCGATGCAAAGTGTGCTGTTGGCCACTCCCCCCTGACTTCCTCTAGCCCACCCCTCCTTCCCAAGGCCACGCCTCACATCGGTGTCCCACCGGGGAAGATGTCCCTCCTTGTGGCTCATTCGAATGCTCGCCACTGTCCCTGGTGTACTGTGTTGCGTCGCATGTAGGAACGGAGATGCCACAGCAGCTGTCTACAGCTGCGAGTTTTCTGGCTAGTTTTTAGGCTAATAAAACGAGTGTGGAACTGCGTGGTATTTTCCACTGTTGTCCAGAATTCTCTATTAGATCATTGACACTAAGTCATCAGTGCCCAAGAAGTTGAATCAAGCAACACTGGAAAACAAGTGAGATGCTTTCAATTCTCCAGAGGGGGGAAGAAATATCGAGTGGCACAATTAAAATGGCTGATATTAAATAACAGCAGCTACAAATACAAAAAACAAAAGCAAAGCCTCTCTGGGGACTCGGTGTGGACCATCCAAACAGCCGCGTCAAATGGCAGCTTCCGAACAACCACGTCGGAACGTCTTGCTCTGAGACACCCATTCAGTGATTGCGATGCAGTTGTGCCGGCGGATTATTTAAATACCACCAAGAGCACTCATATACAGCTACTTCATCTCAGATAAGCTATTTCATTTGTAAGTACTTCTTTTATAGTAATAGTTTTAGCCGTAACTAACTTTGGGAGTCCCACTGCCTTGCTGGGTTGCAATTTTCTTAGCCATACGTTAGGAAGAATGATAATGTTTATCTCATGGGTTAGAATTAAATGAGATCAGATGTGTAAAAATACCTTGTGCTTTGCTCAGAATCTGGCACAAAGCAGGTGCTAAATGTTAGTGTCTCTCTGAATATAAGGGCTCGTTAAAGTGTGCGTTGCAGCCTATAATTGCTGCAGGTGCTCAGGGGACGGGAGCTCTGCGGACACCGCAGTACCCGCGTGATTGCGGAGCCCTGGTGCGACTGAACACAGGGGCCTGGCCACGTGACCAAACGGTGCCGAATGTCAGTTTTGGCATCCTCCTCCTGAGTGTATGGCCGTTCGCTGAGCATTTGGTCAACTTCTCTGAATATGTGCAAAGCATTATAATAACATGTTGGGAGATGAAGTTAAAAATAAAACCTGGTGACCCCTCCAAGCTGTCATGGGCACGAGTAGCCTCAGAAGAGTAAAGGAAAGTGAGCTGTCCAGACCTGGGAGCACGCCAGCGCACACTGGAAGGGAGAGAGGCTGGCCGGGTGCACGCGGGGCGGCGGATGAAGCAGCTCTTCCCTGACGGCCGGACACGGTGCTGGAGCCCCAGCTCACAGAGGGTCTCGTGCGTGCAGCCAGGAAAGTTCGCGTCACTTGGAACGTCTGTGCGGCACTTCTCCGGCCAGACAGGCCAAGATCCTTCCCAGCCCTGCTTCCAGCGGCCGGGGAAGCAGGGCCACAGACAGTCACTCCGCCTTTAAAATGGAAAGTTTCAGTCCCAGGGTTTCCACAGGAACTTCTGCAGCTTGTGAAGTGTATGTACCTCACTATCGAGAGCTGAGTTAAACGGTAGAGTTTCAGAACTGCTGTGAAAGTGAGTCTCAGACGCCCTGAAAATAGCATGCGTGGGTGATTCATTGGACTCCACTGTCTCGTTTTGATTTCACGCGTCACCCAGGACATTCGATAGGACAATATGGGTCAGGACTTCGGCCAGGCACGGCAGGGGGCCGCTGGCTACAGTGCACAAGTCACTGAGGTACAGTTCCCTTAACGTTTAGTCAAATGAGAGTACACATGTGTATCTTAACTCTGGACAGAGGCTTAAATATTGTAAATATTACTGAAGCTAATAAACATGTGTTGAGCACTGACTAGCTACCACGTGACTACTATGAAGTACAAAAAAAACTACTTTTTCTGTGATATGTGGATTATGTAATTAAAGCAATGTGTCACACTCGAGCCTTTTGTAAGCACAATCTCCTCACCTGTACTTCTCAGTGAGAATCACTGTCATCTTGATAGTCATGCAAATATCAAATCAGGGGCAGAATTGAGACTCTATATTCAGCTGGTTAGGAATCATTATTAATTTTTAAGTGGGTTTAAACTGAAAATGCCAGTGGTTTGGAAGGATATAAGCTGAAAAATAAAGTTCACCTTCACACGACACTCCCAGTCTTGCTCCCCAGAGGTCACCCTGATAACAGACTTCTGCACGCACGTCTAGTGAACTTGACACGTATGCAAGTGTATATGTGGCCCCATGTTGGCCGCCCCTCCTCTGCCTGGCTGACTCTCTTTTGGCCCCATGCCATGGTTGATGCAAGACTCAGCCCTTTGCACAGCTTTTACAAGACATCTAATCATACCAAATACATTTGGCTGTTTAAAGCAGTATTAAAGATTGGTGGGTCCTTGGGAAACCGGGATGATAACACTGTCCACTGACTTTATGAGGACTGACTGATTAATGTTATTGTCATAATAAAATTAGCATAATTCATATTTACATCTATATGACCCCTTACAGTTTACCAAAAGTAGAAAAAGAAGTATGTGTTGTCTCACTTAAGACTCACAACCACCGTGTGATAGGAATTATGACCCCCATTTTACAGAGCATGATACTAAGGCACTGGTTGCGGGCGAGGAGTGATCACGTGTTCTTTCCAGCCACATCACACCACACCGGATTCACACCAAGGTCAGGCTGAGCAGACGGATCCCTCCGCAAAAAAATAATTAATTAATTTAAAAAAAAAAAGATTGGTGGGATTTGGGAGAAGGGTCATATTGTCCAGCATCGGCAGCTCTCCCTCCAACAGAACTGTGTCCACCACGTGTCTCCTCCATCGCTTTGCCGGCCCAGACCTGGGCATTCTCTTCTTTGGCCCCCGTTCACTGCATCCAGCCAACACACACACACACAGCCCCGGTAAATCTGGTCATGCCCATTCCAAGGTCATGCCTGTTCCAAGAAGTTCCGTGGGCCCCTACAGACAGTGCCAACTTTCTGTCCTCATTTCCCAGCCAACTGCTTCAAGTACGGTTTGCTCCAGCCACACTGGGACTCACTTCAGCGTGACCTCATCGTTTCCCCGCCAGGAATGTCACACACTTTCTAAAATATTCTCCCTGCCCTCAGGCTCTGTGCATTCTAGTGTAGCCCCCACTCACCCCCATCTCAACCCCTATTTCCTAAACCCACCCCAGTTAAAGTGTATTTGACCAGCCCCTTTTGGAGGGACTCTGCGGTTGCGTCTAGTTCTCTCATGCAGCATTCAATAAACAACATCATAATTAATATCACTGGAGATACATCTGTGCACGCTTGTGAGTTCGTTGCCAACCCTTAGAAGAGCACCGTCTGAGTCAAGGACATGCATGCACAGTTCGGATACACCTTGACATTGCTCTTTAAAGAATGACATGTGTGTCCATGCACATGCGTCCCCACACGCCTCTGCTTCCCACACCTTGGCTAACACTGACTATTACTAAACTATCATCTTTACTAATTTAATAGTGAAAACTAGTATAATCATCATTATTTTAATCTGTACTTTTGCAATGATAAGAGGGATTAAGAATCTTTTCATAATTTCCTTGCCATTGGGTTTTTTCCTCTATCAATCATCTCAGTATTGATATCAGCAAAAACTGTCTCCCATTAGAAAAGGCCTTGTCCCTTTGCTCCCAGGACAGTTCCATCCTCCGGGTCTTTGGTACCTTGTTCTTGTCCCTTCACTGGCCTCTTTTTCTTTACCCGCCTCTGGAATATTGCTCCTTTCCAGGGCTCCGGCCTCACCTACTCCCTTTCCATCGTGCGCGTGCTCTGCCCCATGTGACTTCATGTGTTCATCCTATACCAGTTACCTCTTACTGACCACTGATTACGTTCTAGGTATTCTACCAGGGGCTCTAAATGCTTACGCAAATTCTCTGTGGTCAGCATTATCATCCTTGGGTTTTACCAACGAGGAAACTGAGGTCACAGATGAACTCACCTCAGGTCATACCATCAGTAACTGGTAGAGTTGGGATTTGTTACCAGGGCTGTTCCTCTCCAACACCCAAGCTCTTCCTGCCACTCACCTTGCCATGTCTTCATTTGCTGTCTACAGGGAGAGAATCCCAAATCTATATTCCCACTCTGGACCTCTCCCCTTGCCTCCAAACCCATATACCCACGTCCTTAAAAACAATCTCTACCTGGACATCTGCGGGAGCCTCAAGTGCAACATGGTCCCCCATGAACCTGCCCTTCCGATGGTCCCTTTTATGGTTAATGGGGTCTTCCAGCCTGTCAGCCTCAGCCGATCAGGCACCAAGTCCCGTGGAAACAGCCCAGATGTCTACACTTCTCTCTGTTTCCCTTTGAGGTGCCTTAGCCCATGACCTCATCATTTCTTGCTCTGAATGTCACAGGCTTCCTACACTGTTTTTCCTGCCATGGGCCTCTGTGCGCTCAAGTTTATCCCCCACCCTGTTGCCAGAGGTAGCTTCTCGAACAAGCATAACGATCCGCAAATGATGATAACACTCTTTATCTTATACGGCACTTACATGGAGTAAGGAATGACCTATGTAAAATATACAGCTCATGCTAATTCCTCAATAAATATTAGGACTCCTCCCTTCCTCCTAAAGAGTAAATCAGGGAGTGTAAATCTCTTTGGACTGCATAATGAAGTCTAAAGATCCAGTGGCTTCTGAAAGCCTGGCCTACCTCCCCCACCATGGCCTCACACCCTCTGCTCTAGTCAGCCAAATTCTTCACTCTTCATGTCTCTGTGCCTTTGAATAGACTGTTCCCTATGCTTGAGACTCCCTTCCCCACACTTACTCCATTACTGCGCTCCTTTGATTCCTTAAGCTCTAGCTCAAACAGCACTTTCCCCACGATACCAGGGCCCTGAATTCCTCTGGTCAGGTTCCTGGGCCCCTCGTCTGTGCCCCTTTATTTAATTACAACACTGCATTACAATTATTTGTTTACCTGCCTATCTTGGCAACAACACTGAGAACAGGGGCCGGTTCTTATCAGTCTTTAAGTCCTCTGTGTGTGGTACACAGAGGTGTTTTAAAAACACGTGTGGAGATAGATACACTGCATCCTCACATAACCAAAAGAAGGACAACAACAAATTTAAAAACAAAAAACAACCAGAACTGACAGAAAATGTAACTGTATGGAAGTCCAACAACCAAGGAGTTTAAGAAGAAACATTCATCCAGACCGGTGGGAGGGGTGGAGACAGGCAGCAGGGTGGAGAGGACTTATGGCAAGGCAGTGGCTGGCCCACGGGGGTGGGCAAGGCAGCAGCTGGTGGAGTGGGCGGACCCACATTCTCATGCAGATAAACTGGGAGGAACAACTGGGGAGTAAGACAGACCGCGCAACCCATAGTTTCAGTGCCGGGAAATAAAGCCTCAAACCTCTGATTGAAAACACAGTGGGCGTTGTGGCAGCAGAAGAAACTCACAGCCTCACAGGAGGCCCAAGTTGGCCCAAATGATAGGATAGATCAAAGCTCCAGAAAAAATACAACTAAGCGACGAAGAGATAGCCAACCTATCAGATGCACAGTTCAAAACACTGGTAATCAGGATGCTCATAGAATTGGTTGAATATGGTCGCAAATTAGAGGGAAAAATGAAGGCTATGGTAAGTGAAGGAAAGGAAAATCCACAGGGAACCAACAGTGATGGGAAGGAAACCGGGACTCAAATAAATGGTGTGCACCAGAAGGAAGAAAGAAACATTCACCCAGAACAGAACGAAGAAACAAGAATTCAAAAAAA
>PVKM010027600.1:0-18711 GCA_004027735.1 Carollia perspicillata
AAAAACAGCTTCCCTGATTATCTCACTGGGCGGTTGTGTAACGATCAAATGAGATAATGAACATCTGTAACACTTCGAAAACACTCTCTAAACATAAGGGGTATTGCATAAGTCACTTGTGAAAAATATCTTTGCTTACTGTAAAAACTCATCCCAATCCTGGGGCAAACTGGTGGGAGAATTTCCCTCTTCTTCCTTTTCCAAAGCACAGATGAAGAAAGGATTTCTGTTCTTCTGCCCTTTTGAGAGGTGTCTTGGTGAGCTGTGCGTGGAACGGGTTGATGATTTGCTGAGTTTCTGAAATCCCCTTTCGCAGTCACTGCTGGAGTACCAGTAAGTCATCCGTCTAGACTGTAAGCACAATTTGGGGAGCCGGGATTATTGGCCAAATGGGAAGTGTCTGCCTAGAATAAGATGAAGAGGATAACCACTGACAGGAAAAATACAATTTTGGCATGAGAAAGAAAGAAATAGTACATTTTAAACAAACAACTCCTAAACACTTGATGGTTACAGGATGTTCCGATTCACAGATGCGAACCTGGGAACCAGACTGTGTGGATTTGAATCCCAGCCCTGCTCCTCACCAGCTGCGAGAACTCGGCGGGTCCTCCAGCCTCTTCGGTTTTCTTTCCTGTACAATGAGTCGGGTACTGGTACGCTCTTCACAGGGTTATTATGAGGTTTCAATGAGTTAATATTTGCAAAGCACTTGGAACGGTGCCTGGCACATGTAAATGCTACATGTGTTAATCTGGAAGGTATTTAGTATGTCAGACTCTGGCATTAGACCTCTATGTTTGTTTGCTAATTAGAGAAGGCATATCCTATTGATGCCACACTGCAAGGTTTAAAGAGTTTACGAATTTACAGCCCTACGTGTAAATATTTTCAGAGACATTGCCCACGTTTTGTGTGAAGTAAATACCCCAACACATTACAGATACCTTCTTTAGGCAACATCAAACCAGGCTGCAGATGTGGGATCTCAGATCTGGCGGCAGATTGGGCAATGCACGTAACCTCCTGACGCCTCAGCTGCTGCTCTCTCTGTAGTAATGCAGTAAAAACGCTGGCTTCACGAGGGTGTCATGAAGACGAAATGAGATAACGTTTGTAAAACTCTCAGCACTTACTGGCAGAGGCGCCACCTAAACGCAGATTAAAATTATTAACAGCATCTCCTATCCTAATGGAGACTGGTTTGAATGCCATTATCTTATTAAATGACTAGAAGTAACCTTAGAAATTATAATGGTGGGGGGTTGGATAGTTAGGAACACAGCACCAGACAGTTTCCTGTGGGAAAGCTGTTAGGAAGGCGACACCAGCCTTCGCTGTGTGACAACTCACTAATAGCACTGCGTGGGTCCCCCTGGGGCAACTCTAAGAGCAGAGCTCCAGCACTTTGCAGATGTGGGTCTCTCGGGGTTACCCTCCGTGACTCCTGAGCATTACCAAGCCCACAGGAATCTGGAGCCAGACGATTCGGAGCGGGGGTTTCCTACTGGAAATCAACTAGCCATATGGGCTCACAGAGCTTTTGAGAGTGGTTGAAGATTTTTGTGGAGCCAAGGATATTTATCTTCTCCTGTCTGTTCCAGTTTCAGATGTGATAGGCAGTAGATGACAAATGCTCAATGAGTAAAGTCATAAACTGAGATATACAGAAAACATTCTTATGAAATTCTTTTCCCGGAACGAAGAATATTCCAAAATCTTGGGACACATATAATTGCTGATAAGCAAGGTGATTTCAGGTGGTACACAGATAAATCTTATATGCCTTTATGTATATGTATATATACGAGGTCTGTCCAGAAGGTATCCAGCCATGTAATATGAAAAATAGAGACATTTACTGAAAAAGATACAAGAAACATTGTACATAAGAAAATGACACCACAGTCCCCTTCAAAGTAGGCACCTTGGGACCTCACATAGTTCTCCCAATCTCTATCAGCTGCCACTTGTGTTTTCCTGAAACTCACTGATGTCTGAAATATCTTCCATTTCAAAGGTGATTTTAGTTTTGGAAAAAGCCAGAAGTCAGAGGGTGCCAAATCTAGGCTGTAGGGAGGCTGAGTCACCTGGGTGATTTGATGTTTCGAGGTAAAACTCTGCACGAGATGTGAAGCATGAGTGGTCATGTTGTCTTGGTGAAGCTGCCAATCACCAGTTGCCCATAGCTGTGGACTTCTGAATCATCTGAATAGTTTCCACAGAGGAATGTTCAAGCTTAATGCAAAATTTGATGCAGATTCATTAGTCACTCATTTTGAATATGACAGCCACACAGTACACATGCTCACTGAACAACGTCTACCGCCCCCACTGACTAGTACAGTGAGGTCATCACTGTTCACACATGGGTATTCCCATCCACTCTCCTTGGCTGCCAGGTTACATCAATGGCGTACAAACCATTCTCATTACATTAACAATGGCTGAACTTTTTCTGGACAGACCTTGTATATGTACATATGCATACATATACATGTATGTGTGTATATAAAAGTTAAATATTAGGACCTGAAACCTGTGTATTCGTGGATATTATTGCTTAGGACAAATAAACTTGATGGTTGGAAAAGATAGTTGGTAGTAAGGAAAAAAATGTTATTTGATTTAAAGAAAAAGACTAGGTAATTAATATTAATGGAAAATAATAATGCAGTTTTTATGGCAAAAAATCATGACTAAAGTTAAGGAAACACCATCTTAGAAGAAAGATAAGAGAGCCTTTGTTCCTTGGTTTGAAATTTAGATTCCAGGGAAGAATTTAGAGAACAGCGATTTTTTTTATAGCTGGATTGATTGCCACTGTTTGTAAAACATTTTTACAAGCTTTCACTTATTTTCAGGTCAGGCATAATTATTTCTGTTTAATAGATGAGGAAATAGACTAAGTGTCCTTGAAAAGTTGTGCAATAGCAAGCTGGCAAATGAATACAATTTGCATATGTTGAAATACTATTTAGGGAAGAGAACCATATGCACAGTGGCTTTTACACAGTAGAGAATTATTTACTAAAACTAGGGGTCAGTCTTTTAACTCCTTGGAAACCTGCAGTGCTTGTGGCAGTCCTGTTTCTCCCTCGACTTTTCTCTGCCACGTGCTGGGCACTGTGCAGGGAGCTGAGGCTTGGAGGGGGGTCACCAGGTCTGTTATGTTGGGGGATGAAATCTGGACCTAGGTAACACACTGCTAGCCCAATTGGGTCTTCTGTCATGTTTTGCTTGAATAGTAGGGTGTGAACGATTTTTTAAGAGTGTGTTGTTAGAATCTAAGAACTGAGATTTCACATAAAAATCTGGTGCCCAGCTTGGCTCACAACCATGTGAAGATCTGGCAAGACCAGGTCTTGGGGTCCTGCTTAGTGGGGCTTCGGTGGGGGCTGGGTCCTCTCCAGGCTGACACAGCCCTCTGCTGGACTCACGCCTCCTTCGTTTTGGCTCTTTACAAAATTGTGCAGGAAGATTTTCTCCCTCTATCAGTTAATTAATTTACTAACTTTTTCATTCAACATCTTTCACTTGGAGAGCCCAAGTGCAGAGAATGATGTGGACAAGTCAGCTTTCGCTAGGAAAGGATAAAATGAGCATGGCAGACATTAGCATAAAGTGTATAAAACACAGGTTGTGGAAGATCACCCGTATTTTCATAGAACAGAAGGTTAAACATTAAATTAATATATCATGTTGCCTGCAAAATATTTTTTACTGCTTTGGCTGTTTACAGAATTTCTCCACATAATTTGCCATTCACACCACAATTTTGAGAAATAAACTAGGCAGGAATTATTATTCATATTTTATTAATTAGGAAGTTGAATGTCTGAAGTTGAAAGTCATTTCCTAGAAACAGAGCCTGAGGCAGGGCTTTGGGTGCAGGCAGCTGCTTTTTGGGAGAATCTTGGGAGGGAAGGGGTGAAGCAGGAGGCTGAAAGGGAGGGATGTGGTCTCTCTCGGATAAAGTCCACCCTGGCCTGGACCATGGGGAGGATTCTGGAGCATTAACACACCATAAAATTGCTGCCTCTTGGGGTCAGGATGCCACCCTTTTGTACCCCTTATCAATCAGTCACTGGGTGTGGCCTCCCCCACTAACTTCCTGGGTGAGGGGACTCTTCACTTGGCCCAGGGCAACTTCCGCAGCAGTGGGGGCATCTGCGAGCCCTCAGCAGCCAACACGGAGCAGCAGGGGGAGCTTCGCCAGCCCAGGAAATGGATGGCGAGGGGGCAGGCACCACAGGGGCGCCTTCCAAAGTACAGAACACACAGCTACTCACAGGGCGATTCAACTAAAAGCCCTCCCTACCCAGGCAGCACATCACACACAGACACACACCGCACACAGTGGGTTTCAGGGGGTGGAAATTTCGAGAAACACACCGGAGTTCCTTCCAAAACCAGAATGTCTTCAGTCCGCATTCTGAGAAATTGAGAGGAAATGGTCCCACCTTTATAAAATGAAATCCAGTTTCATAGCTTATTCTGTGAAAACTATCAAAAGAGTTGAAATTTAAAGTCTAAGATTTTATAAGTCGATAAAGATGTATGTATGTACATATATATTCTGCATATACACATATATAGAATACATATGCACATATATAGAATATATACATATGCACATATATGTAGAATGCATATGTGCATGTATACACATACTACATGCATAAAATATATGTATGGATATGTAGTATGTGTGTAGATATAAATATAGATATGAGATGTCATTGTTGATGTTTGTCTGGGAAAAGTATCTTGCCACAGAAAATGGAAAAAGCTTTGTGTTCAAAGCCTTAGAAAATAAATTCTTCTTCAACAGAGCCTAACCCCTTGGGATTTATCTTATAAAGGAAAAAAGCATTTTCAAGAAACTCGGGTTGTCCTCTGGCGTATTCCTACTTTGTTGTGAAACCATTCGAGCTCAGAAGCACGTTTCATCAGGTATAGAAGCTATAGGTTTTTCTAAGTGAAGAGAAAGAAGTAAGAGGCAGGATTATGTTTTAACCTTAAAAGTTTGGATGGAGATTTCACAGAATGCTTCTTACTGAAGGATGCTGGTTAGGTGTCCATCCTTCATGATGGGACATTGTCAATATCAGCGATTGTGGTCTCGGGGAGAAAGCAAACAGGCCAAAATTCAAGGTAAAAACCAGTTCACTTTGTTTTATTTCTTCCCTGACTCCTTTCCGTAACACCTTCAAGATGCCATCCCAAAGCTATTATCGTAACTGCGCATTTCCCTTCATGGAAAGCACAGGCACCTCAGGTCTCCTTTTGCATGACAAATGCTTAATTAGAAAAATAATAGGATGGAAATGAAATTGGTATTTACTGTGACTGGAACAGAGACTTTTCCTAGAGAAGAAAATTCAGTTTTAATTCACCAAAGGCAAGAAAGAAAAAGAAAAAATAAGCAAGCAAGGAAGCAGGGACTCTTACGTGATAAATACTGGAAACAAACCGCCAGAGACAAAAGCATCCGGCTTGTGCCTACAATTGGGATGCGGCCCCCTCTCCTTCCGTCTCTCTCTCTCCCGCCACATACACAGAGTCCAACACAACAATAAAAAAATGTGATATTAAAGTTCTTAAATTGAAGAAGTCCTATTTAATTGCTTATCAAAAAGTCAGGCCATCTGAATGTTGCATCTACATCAGATTAGATAAAGTGTATACTAAATTAGCGTATTGTCCAATTCTGCACTGCATTAGCAACCTAATTATAACTGTGAAATAATTCAGTGTGAAACCACATGCTAAAATATGGTAATTGCCATGGTACGGGTTTTTGAAGCAGTAGTTGTATTTTCCCGTGTCTTTTTGAGTTCTTGGTGGTGATTTGTTGCCTGCCTTTGGCTGGTGAGTCAGAGGCCATAAGGCTCTTCCTTACCGCAGAATCTGAGAACTACATTGCTTCTCCTCTGCATTTACTTGTAGATTTTCATTTCTTTAACAGGAATGCATCTTGGCACAGGAAAGCAGAGAGGGTTTCACACAAGTTGGGTCCCTGCGTCCGATTTCTGTCCACCTGGGTTGGGCTCTTCCGAAGGTTTTCTATCAGTGTGCACGGGATGTGCGCGGTTTGTTGGAATTCTTCTTTCATTTGGAGGGAGTGGGTGGGCATATGTATGCCTCGAATTATTTGTTAAAGTGCTGGGCCATAGAACAGTATGTGCACTTCACTCCACACAGCTGACATCACTGAGTTAATTCCACAGTTGTTTGTTCTGGTTTTGTATTTTGTTGCCCTTTTTTTAAAAGACAGTTTTTAAAAGAGAAGTTTCAGGTTAACAATAAAGTTGAGGAGCAAATTCAGAGATTTCCTGTACACCTCCTGCTTCCACACCTGTGTAGTCTCCCTTATTATCAGCATGACCCAAAAGAATGGTACATTTTTTAATGAGGTTTGACCTCATTAAACCAAAAGTTCACAGTTTATGTTACAGTTGACTCTAAAAAGTTCACAGTTTACGTTACAGTTGACTCTATGGTTTGGACAAATGTATAATGACTTATCTCTGTCACTATAACATCAAAATATTGTTACTGCCCTAAAAATCCCCTGTGGTGTGCCTATTCAGCTCCCCACCTGCCCTGGCAACCACTGATCTCTAAAAGACTCCATAATTTTGCCTTTTCCTCTTGGGATCATACAGCATGTAGCCTTTTCAGATTGGCTTCTTTTACTTAGTAATATGCATTTAAATCCCTCCATGTATTTTCATGACTTGATAGCTCATTCCTTTTTAGTGTTAAATAATATTTCATTGCCCAGAGGTACCCTAGTTTATTCATCCAATCACCTGCTAAAGGACATCTTGGTTGCTTCCAAATTTTGGCAATTATGATGAGTGACTGCTGTAAACATCTGCATGTAGGCTTTGTTTACTTTTTGACATTTTTACTTCTAGATCAAGGACCAATTAAGACTACCAGATAGGAGAAGCTATTCAAATTACTAGCTATAAATTATGTTGCTTCAAAATGCTGCATAGTAGGTCTGCAACTGATAGCAATGACGCAGCTATCTCTTTGTGTGTTTGCTCAATTCAAGTTGTCACTGTCCCACCAGATCTGACCAATTAAAAAATTTTTTTATTGATTTGAGAGAGAAGGGCAGAGAGAGAGAGAGAGAGAGAGATCAATTTGTTGTTCCACTCATTCATGCATTCATTGGTTGATTCTTGTATGTGCCCTGACTGGGGATCGAACCCACAACCTTGGTGTATCAGGGCGAAGCTCTAACCAAGTGAGCCATCTGGCCAGGGCTGGCTCAGTTTTTAACTGGGAAAATTATGAAGAGAGCCCATCCCTGCCTCTAAGTAAATAGGAAATTGCACAGAATTACTCTCTTGAATTTCACTTCTTTCTCTTCTAGCTCAGGGGTCTGAGGTACATAATGGTTGACGTCGATCATGTAGTGTCAAATCCAAGACCCAGAACATGATGCTGTGTATCAGTCGAGCACCATCCGCATTGTGATCGCCAGATCACTCCTATCTCAGGCTTGATCAAAACATCCATCCAGCTTTCGTATCACCTTTGAATGAGGACAGCAGGAGGTCTTCCGTGGTCAAGACTACAGGTTTTATCCAATAGGATTAAAATCAGAAACCATTTTAGTTAATTCATTCTTTCATTCAACACTTTCTGTTTGTTTTGTTTTTTTGGTAAGTGCCTCCCTGCTACACTAGGTCCTGGGAGTTAGAAATAAAATGAGGCGCAGTAGAGGGTGTGTGGGTAAGATAATCCCAAGTAGATTTAAAGATAGGAGATTAAAAGGAGTCACCCTGACTGATGTGGCTCAGTGGGTTGGGCGTCCTCCCACAAAACGAAAAGTCGCCCGTTCTTCCGGGTTAGGGCCCAAGCCTGGGTTATGAGCCAAGTCCCTGGCTGGGAGTGTGCTAGAGGCAACCAATCACTGTTTCTCTTGCATGTTGATGTTTCTCTCCTTCTCTTTCTCCCTCCCTTCCTTTCTCTCTAAAAATAAATGAATAAAATCTTTAAAAAAACCAAAACATTAAAAGCAGCCCTAGAGGCTGAGCTGCAGGCACAATGTTGGAAGGAGGTGTCCAGTAGATGGAGCTACAAGGAAAAGGTGTGGGAGGTCCCTTCCTCCTTGTCCCTATTGCCAGGTGTCCAAATTCAGGCCACCATCACTTCTTATCAGGACTACTGACTGCAAGGGGCATCTAACTGATCTCCCTGTCCCCAGTTCTAATCCATCAGATCAAATCCATTCTCCTCACAGTTGCCAGAATGGTCTTTACAAAATGCAAATTAAACCAGTCCCCAACATTACTTAAAACCCTTCAGCAGCCTGCCTTCACCTTGAGGGCCAAGGCCAAGCTTGTCAGCAGGGTCTCTGTGATCTGGCCTTGCCTGGCCCTCTCCATGCTTCACCCCACACGCATGTCCTGGCAAAAGCAACTGCTTGTGTGCCTATCACACGAGAGCCTTGGGATTCCCCTCTTCCGCTCAGCCTATGCTTAAGATCCTGGACTTTGCCGCCGTGCAGCTCATGCAGCCTGTTTGACCACACGCTCTGCCGCCTCCCGGCTCTGTAACCTTGTGTAGGGAGTTTTGACTGCTGAGTCTTAGTTCAAAATGTGGGCGGGATACTAGAATCTGCTCCATAAGACACTATTGTGGGAATTAAATTCAATAATGAATGTATAGTAAGTCGTCCCTTGATGTTGTCGATGAGGTCTGTAAATTTAGCAAAATAACAGATAATGAAACCAGTTTTACCACGGGCTACTTGACCTCAACGAGAGTTAAGTTCCTGAGGTATCTCATCAAAGCTGTAACAAAACAAAGGTGAATGAAACGACATTATTCGAGGACCTGCTGTCCAACACATGTGGAATTCCTCGTGTACAGTAAGTGATCAATAGATCTCACCTATTTCTACTCTCTTTCTCTTTTCTGAAGACTTAACTTAAGCTTAATCTTCTGCAGCGACTTTTCCCTGGGTGCCTCCTGTTTCACAGGCTGCATCAGACTCTTCTCTCAAGTGGTCTTTATGACCTTGGGTATGTAGCTTCTATCGTAGTATGCTTGCCATTTTGCCTTGCAACCAAATTGTTGTTTCAGATTGTGAACCTCACGAGGGCAGGGACTATGTTATCATAGACATGCTCAGACACACGGTGTCTGGCCTTGTGACTGGTAAAATTAATTTCACTATATGTCATTTGGCTTGAAGTTGCAGACCGCATTGACAATGTTGTGAGAACCTCCAGTATAGTCATTGCATTTAATTCCCACAACAGTATCCTAGGAAGCAGATTCTAGTATCATGCCCACATTCCAAACTGAGGCTCAGAAGTCACAACTCCCCGCACACTGTCATGGAGCTGGGAAGTGGCAGAGCCTGCAGTCCAAGCCAGAGCTGTGTGACGGCAAAGTCTGGGTGGTACCGCGTTTGTGCCTGTACGTCGACTGGACGCAGCCCTGAGAAGACAGCTGACGCACGGAGCCTGCGTGTGATTTGCATGCAGAGGAATGCTTCTGTAGCTACACCCAGGATCTAGGTCAGGAGATGGGGTCCCAGAGGGCAGGTACCCCAGAATGTGCTCAGCAGAGAAACTGCTAAAATTCATCAAAAGAGACTCAGGAGCCAGAAGCAAGACAGTGAGCCTAAGGCTTTCTGACGCATAGCCGCCTCTACTCTTTTGGGGAGAGAGGCCCCTGGGGTTCGTCCTGACTAGAGCTGGGAATTGGGGTAGGCAGTAGGGCAGTTTCTCACAACAAACAGACACTGAAAACAACAAAACCCTGGAAAATCATCAGAACTTTCTCAACTTGATTAACATGTTCTTTTTATAATTAGAAATACTGAGGAAAGAAAGGATGTCCTCATTTTGGAAAGTGCCACATCAGAGCAAAGGTTACTGCACTCATGCAACCTGCCTCCTGGTTTTGTCACCCCGGAGTTTGACTAGAAGGGAGAAAGGAGTTCGGAGATGGTCGTGGGCCTTTGCAGGTGCTCAGGCTCAGCCCTGCAGACAGAGAACTGGGCAGCAGGTTGAGAAGAGAAATGCAACAGCAGCAGAGGCAAGCCTCTCTTCTGCTTATGGGTCATCAACTGTATATGTGCCCCTTCTGAGTAGTCCTGGTTTGGGCATCTTTTTCCATGTGACCAAGACTAAACAAAGTCAGACAGACAGAAAGGCAGGAAGTTCTGAGGGCCGCTTCGTAGTTATTGTTACTAAGGAAACCGGTTCTTTAGTATTCATGTGTTCAGCACGCGGCCTGGCTGAATCTCTGAGGCTGAGGCAATATCACAGAATGGCATGAGAAAGGAGAAGGGATGAAAACAGCCAAACCGGTAAATACGGGAGCCGTTTAAGAATATGTTGATCGTTTAGCCATCACCCGTGCTTTCCAGTGGCTTTAAAAAGGAGATCATTGTCAGCATCAAATAATTGAAAGAGTGGTCAGGAGCCTGTTGTCCTGCTGCATTTACACGATCACACGCACACACTGTCTAGACACAGGGAAGAAAAGCCTCTCCGTAGGGGATGAAGGTCCTTGGAATCTTGGGTCCATTTTGAGGAAATCATTAGTGTGTGAAAAGGGCCTCTGTAATTTATTTCTGCCATTGTCCCTGTTCCAAAAGGCCTTTCCCTTAGTATCTAAAGGTAGAGGTGGCAAGTATATTGTTAAGGACTCTAGAGGCAATGTTTTCCCTAGCAGAGGGTGCAAGCATTTACCATGGTTGTTGAGCATCTATCCTAAAATACGAGAAGTCACAGCTCCAGAAGGACACCCATGGTCCTACTGACCAGCCTGCATTGGGCCAAGGGCCCTCAGGACAGTGAGAGCGAAGTCGGGGAATACGGAACCTGAGCTGCTGACCGGGCTCTGAGTGGAAGAGCAGAGCTGAGAAGGACAAGGGAGAGAGCGCGTCCACCCCACAGCCCCACTCGCCCCAGTTGGCAGCGTGGTGCTCAGTGAACCTTGCCATTGAGACTGTGGTCAACTAGCAGCTCTTCTAATGAGAATCTGGACAAGGGGACAGCTAAGAACTCTTTGCCTCATGGAGAAGTAAGATAAACTGAAACATTTGTCAAGTGAAAAACAAGGGCCTGCCCCTTCATCTCTCATCTGCATGGCCGAGGGGAAACCACTGGGGATTCCAGGGTCTCTTGTTTTGGAGATACAAGTATCCACTGACCTAGACCGTCATTAACATCCCAGTGCACGGTCACATCACTGACATCCTTTCCCGTGTTCAACCAGTGTTAATTCATCACCATCTGCCTTCAAAGCCCTCTGCTGGGTGTGGTCAGAGATGTAAAAATGAGTATGATGCAGCTTCCTAAGTCAAAGAATCCACAACTTTGTTGCTGGACAACAGAATGAACAATCGATCACATCTTTCATGAACATCCTTAAACAGTAGTAATGTGACCTGAATTTCCCTGGACTCTGTCCAAGTCTTGTCCTTCAACTTCATGGGCCCGTAGTCCAGGTCACTCCCCACATTGGCATCTTCACTTCTCCTGCCCCTGCCTCTTCCTTGCAACGTTCAGACCTTGCTTCCAGAGTCACTTCCCAGGAAGCTTTTCCTTATTCCCAGGCCGGGGCCCCCTGCTACACCTACTCATTGCACCCTCATTTTCCTTCGCTGCAGTAATTGTAGTTGGATTATATATTTCTGTGACTGCTTGGTATTGTCTGTCCTCCCCCATTAGACTCCAAGTTTAATGGAACCAGAGGCCAAGGCAGCTTTTCTCATCACTGAGTCCGAGTGCCCATCGCCAGTCTCTTGGCAAATATTCTTAAATAAATGAATAAATGTACACAGTGAAATAAGTTAGAAGATAAAAGAAAAAAGACCCTGAAGCAGAGGACTATGAAACAGTGTGGCTGTTCTTCTAAATATTTGCTGTGTACACAGTGCCCTGTGTATAGAATGCTGTGGGATGCATAAAGTGAATGGATAAATAAATGACTAGTGAACTGGGTGAGGTCACCTCTCATTTTCCTCCTCTGTTTGTTTGCTTACATGATTTTACTTTCCATAAACAGTAATGTTCAAAAACCCACTCTTCTGTGCTTCTGCCTGGTGAAAAGAGAATGAAAACTAAAAGATAATCAGTCAAAAACCCAGGATCTAGCTGAGTGACATCCCTTTGCCATTTCCATCCAAGGTAGATTCTGGCCCATAAACCCTGTGGTGAAACACTGGCATCTTCCATTTTCTAAGGAAGACCTCCTGTCCACTTAGGCTGCGAATGCTGGCCTGAGAAGCTTCGGTCTCACGTACCCGTAGAACCCGGGCTATGGTTCATTTAGTCATTGACTAGTCCACTCATTCGCTGAATCATTCAACACACGTTTATTGAGTATCTTCCAATACTAGTCTCTGAACTCTCATATCCACCACGTAACAGGGAGAAAGAAAGTCAAGCCTTCTGATGGTTTACTTGGGAAACTGGATCTGCTGAGCCATGATTTCATCCTCGCGTGAGAGTTGGAAACAGATGCCACCCTTGGCACACGGCACCTTCCTCATTGGTAGCATTCGTCAGACTCATTTTCACACTTGCAGTGTCTGTGATCTCCGTGAAGGTGAGCCTGCTTTTATCTGGCCCACCTTTGTACCTCCAACAACTGGCAATATTTCTCCATTGACCAACTGCACCTAACATTTATTGCGTGAGCTGAGCCCTGCGTTCTGCATGTTAAGGTGCAATGGGTGCTGTTTAGTCCTCACTTCACCACGATGAGGCAGTTGCCATTCTTATTTCCAGTTTACACATGAGGAAACTGAGTCATGGAGAAGCTAAGGAGCTTGACAAGGACACACAGCAAGTGAAGCGATGGAGTCAGTATTCAACCCAGGTCTGTCTGATGTCTACCCACTATGTGCTCCTGCCTTTCTATTAGATTGAACCACATGACATTGTTGATGCTTGGCCTTTTTGTCCTACAGAAATAGCAAATATGTAAGTAGATAAGTAATGATATAAAAACTTATAACCTAACATAAGGAGATGAAATCAAATAAATGAAATGTTATACGAGGGGAGACCCCGTAAAACTGGAATTGTCTTCTGGAGGGTGGGCCCCTTGTAGTGCAGGCTTCCCCCACCAGGTGAGTGTTCTAGAAACCCACCTGTACCAGTGGACCAGCTGATGTTGTTGTGAGAGGCGGCATTCAGCTTCAGTGAATTTTTTTGAAGATTCTTTCAACGCCTTTGCCCATTTCATGATAGGTGATTGATGAGCACACCTGCTCACACCATGCTGAGTGTTCAGCAGTTTTTGACCAAAAATGCCATGACCCCAGGGCCCCACCCTTCCTGTTCACCCAGTCTCACCCTGAGTGACTTTTCTTTTGTTTCCCCAGATGAAAGGAGTCCTCAAAGGGAAACCTTTAGCCAATATGGAAGAGGTGAAACAAAGAACAGCAGAAGTACTAAAAAGCATCAAAATCAACGAGTTAAAAAAACTGTTTTGAGCAGTGGAAAAAACCGTCTCCATAGGTGCACTGCATCAAGTGGAGAGTACTTTGAAGGTGAATAAAGTTTAAACATGTAAGAATAAATGCACAATTTTTTACAAACAAATTCCATTTTTGTTTTTGGTTTTGATCTTCCCCCATACTTGGGGTGTTAGGGAAGCAGAGGAGGGCAGGTCAGGGGAGGCTTCCTGGGACAGCCTGCAGAGGGCCAGGGACTAACTGGCATTTCAGGTAGAAGGGCAGCACAGGCACTTACGCACTTCCTCACTCAGTGCAATTTTGTTGTGGTCCTACTGTGTGCCAGACTCTGTGCTCATGTAGAGAGCCGGCAGAGCTTGGAGTCATGCAGAGTAGACAAGCACCTAAAAAGTGTTAATGATGTAATGTATTTAGTGAAGATCAGTCAACCAGAGGTTGTCACAGAACAAAAATAGGACATTAAAAAATTAAGACAGTTCAACAAAAGGCCATATCCTGGTTAAGTGCATGATCATAAATGTAAACATGCTTCTTGAGATTCTCTGATCAAAAACAGGGCTTGACCATTGAGCTTTCCCTGGCTATGATGAAGGCAATCTGTTAGCCAAGGTACTCTAGTCATGAACCAACTGTTTGGGTAGAGGTGACCAGAGCTAACAACCTCCTCTGTTATCCGGGGAGGTTGTGCAGACAGGAAGCTGTAGAGTTGCCAATTGGTTAACCTGCATCCCAGCATTAGCTTTCTATTGCTGTTGTAATTCCCACAATCTTTGCCAACAAAATTCCCCCAGAAACAATGCAGCATCTTAACGTCCTGAAGGTAAATCTCAAAAGCGCCTTTGTGGGAGAGTCACCTCGAATGTCCCATTCACTGCAGACAGTCCCAGCAGCTCTGGGAATCCTCTAAGGGAGGAACAAGAGAGATTTATGTTGCCATCTGTCTCTGGTAGATTTAAATGTTAATGTCACCTGTAGCTGAAGGGTTTTTTGGCAGCAACATTGTTGATACCCAAGGAGGAAAAATGTGACTGAAGCGAACAGATTAAGAGGTGGAAGCTGATCTGATTCAATATGATATTTTGTCATCATATTCTGCTCTCTCTCTGTCTCTCTCTCTCTGTCCTTCTGTTTTCCTTAATGACTTTTTCCTTTCACTCATCTAAAATCTACACCAGTTTTATGATCTCTGAGGTTTACCTTTGCTGAATCTCTGTCAAAACTTCCTAGACCACAAACAACACATGTTAACAGTGAAGGAGAGAAAATGACCGAGGTGGCACGGACCAGTTCGCTGGAACGATGGATAGAACCTCGGCATTTGAAACAATGCTGACATCATGAAGAAACCTTTTAATGAAAATTCCCCTCACTGCTTTCCCCACAACTCTGTGGATTTCAATGGTTTTTTTTAATCTGGTCTCCAATACAGTAGTCTTTGGATCACTCAAAGATCTGTCTCATTTTCTGCACAATTTATTTCAATATAAATTAAATCTTTATTCACCAAATGAAGAATGTTCACCAAAAGTCTACACCCCATCCTTTGCCCACCCCGGGTGTAACTCACTCTCCCTAAGGATGAGAACAATGGGATTTGTGTTTGAGCAAGTTGTTAAAAATAAGTCTTAAGCTTTAGGAATGAGTCACATGTGACTTAGTTATTTTTAAAAATAAATAAATAAAGCCTGGAGAGGGGTTGGGGCAAAGGGAGAGTCATGTAAGGGGGAAAAGAACAAGCAATTCATTTTCATGAATGGCAAGATGTAGTCTAAATATAGAAAAGAAGCCTCCAGTCAGTCATCTCTGAGGGGTGAACGTCACTCCGCATCCCCCCACACCCATAAACACACTCACATTGGTCAGCTTTCGAAGGCAATCTCTGCACTGCTAGAATTTCTTTACTCTTGGAAAATTGATTGCACACCATTCAAGCTATGGGCCACAAAACTTGCATCCCACAGCATAAAAAAACCCGTGGAAAAGAGATTGCGTTGCCTTGAATGTGGTGGGCTTGAAAACTGGCTTGTCTGTCCCCAAAGTTGTTATTTTAGTCCCCTGTGAGGCATTTAAAGCTAGACAATGCCTTATTTAATTCTTTGGCACAGCAGGGTTTCTAAAAATTAGTATTACAAAGCTACTTACCCAGACTAAGTCAAGTCCAAGCATTAGGAAGTCTTAGAGACTGGAAATGGAGAGAATGCTGCGTGTTGGCTACTTGAGGAGGATTCTTTTTCCTTTGAGACAGTGGCTGCCTGGCTTTGGGAAGTAGGAAGCTAATGAGGACAGAGAACAAAACTCCATTGTATAATGCACGGTTTCCTGTGAGGCAAGTTAGCACCTCCAGATTCAAAAGCAACAGGGTAGGCAAAGGATCCCCAAGTGCTTATGGGGGATAATATTCACTTGCAGATAATTTTAAAAACAGACACCTAACTCCCAGAATTCCAAAAAAAATCGCATTCTTGGATGTCCTCCCAGTCTACAAAACCTACCCTGATCAGCGAGCGAATGCATACTAAGACAGCACTTCCATGCTGCTCAACTCTGGAGGGGTGGTGGTCTTAACACAGGCGTGCAAGTGATTTGAAATACATCCCCACCAAGAGGTAGAATCGAATCCTCCCTCCCTTAAAATATCAGGCTGGCCTGAGGGACTTTCTCCTTTTTTTCCTTTTTATTGAATTTATTGGGATGACACTGGTTAACAAAATTATACAGGTTTCAGGCGCACAATTCTCCATCATCTGCACACGGTATCGTGTGTTCCCCACCCCAAGTCTCTGTCCATCACCATTTATGGCCCCCTGACCCTCCTCCACTTCCCTCCACCCTCACTCTACTCCCCGTCCTTCCCACCAGGCACTGTGGTCGGGTCCATGAGGTTTTTTTCTCTTGCCTTTTTTTTTGGGGGGGGGCTCAATCCCTCCACCTCCTCGAGCCCCACGCCCCCTCCCCCACAGCTATCAGCCTGTTCTCTATCCCTGAGTCTGTGAGTGACTTGTTCTGATTAAGAGTAAGTAGCAGAAGAGATTCTCAACGTACATTCCTTTGGAGCATGGAAACCACTACGCCGGAGAAAGCACAGTGACAGACCACGTAGGCAAACAGAAAGATGCTTGCAGAGACACAGCAGTCCTAGCCCCAGCCTTTCAAGTCTCCCCAGCCCACGTGCCACATATCTGAGTAATGAATCTTCCGAGTTGGCCCCAGCCCCAGCAACACATGACTGTGAGAGATCTTGAGTTAAAACTGCTCGAACAAGCTCATCCAGAATGTCAGATCCCCAGAAACCACGAAAGACGACGCTCCTGAATGCTGTTTTTAGACCACTGATATTGGGGTGGTTTGTTTCACCACAATAGATGACTGGAATCTGGGGGTACCTAGAAGTGGGGCGCTGCCATTACAAAATGTAAAACATGTGGCAGCGGCTCGGTGCCTGGCTGGAGGGTGGAGACGGCAAGAGCTTTGAAGAAGCTTGTCTGTGAGGGATGAAAGGAGAGTGAGGAAAGTGAGCTGGAAGCTGGAAGAAAGCAGACCATGGGTATAGGGCAATGGAAAGTTGAGCAACATTTTCACCAATAGTAAAAATAGAAAATGTACCTTAGGAACTCATGATGTAGTATAAGTGTTAAAAATGTCCCCTGACTCATCCGTCTACCTGCCCCTAGTAAAATATGAGAGTGATGACCTGATGGCCTCCAGAAAAAATTGTTAAGTATAAAAGAGTCCAGCCCTGGCTGGTGTGGCTCAGTGGATTGAGTGCTGGCCTGTGAACCAAAGGGTCGCTGGTTCGATTCCCAGTCAGGGCACATGCCTGGGTTGTGGGGCCAGGTCCCCAGTGGGGGGCACACAAGAGGCAATCACACATTGATGTTTCTTCCCTTTCTCTCTCTCCAAAAATAAATAAATAAAATCTTTTAAAAAAGAGTCCAAATTTTTGGAGCTCAAAAAATAAAACCATTTCTGAGATTCATCCTCTCCAGATGGATAATGAGGCTAACATTAAAATATGTGATTTCCACCTGAACATGAAGACTCTGGTGTGGCTCGGGAACCCTTTGTTAACACGTCAGACAGACTTAAGGTAGTACTTCATAGATTCTCTCAGTCAAAAGTTTCTCTAGAGATCTTAAGGGCATGCCATTCAAATGTCTCCATTATACAGAAATACCTCTACAAATCTTAAGGGCTTTGAAGAAGTCTAAGGAAGAGAAAAGCTTACCTGAAGGAGATCTGTGGATGTGGTTTCTGTCTAATGGAGTGAATCTCAACAAGACTGATGGGAAACACATGAAGTGTTAGAAAGATTTGTACTAATGAAAGCATTGCTCTTTAATAGGGGTAGTTAGAATAAAAGAAGATATTAGACTCCCAAAATTCTATGGAAAAGAAGTAGGCTGAGAAAACTACTCAGCTATAAAAATGGGGCTATAAAAATGATAGGACAGGAAGGATAACTCAGAGGGAGGGACCCAGAGCTCGGAGCTGGAGCCAGGAGACACGGAGGGTCCTTCCTAGGGAACAAGACTGAACTCTAATCAAGGAGTTGGCAACAGGGGCCTGGCCGGTTTCAGATTCTCTGCAGACTGCTGATTAGCTGCTGGCCAAAGGCTGCTGAGATGTCTGCAGCAGTAACCTGTGCCTATACCACGAAAGTGTGTTGGGTGAAGGGAGCAAAAAACTCATCACTTGAGTTCACAGATCTGGTTAAGAACGATACTCAAGAAGCTGTCACTGAGGCTCTGCACTTAAGGAGCACCATCTGCAGCCCCTGAGCACGGTTTGGATGATGAGATACTGGACATCGAGTCCCTGAAGGATGCCATCCAGGTGGCACATTTGGGGATTTATAGGAGGCAGAGTTTATTTTGCATGTGGGATCAATATAAATACCTCGTGGCTGGAGGGCAGACTGTTCTGGTTTTAAAACATGCCCATAATTCTTTGACATTCTTTCCATCAAAAGGTGCAGTCTGATTCTCCTTCTCTTTAATATAGGTTGGCCTTAGTGACTCACTTCTAGCACACAAAATGCTAGGTCATAAAAAGCAATACAGCGTCCACCTGGTTCTCTTGTTCTCTTGGCACATGCACTTTGGAGCCCTGCGCCTCCCTAGAAAATGCACAGCTAACCCGAGCATCATGCTTCAGAGACCTTGTGAAGAAACCACATTAAGTTAGAGGTGCCCTGCTCTAGATGTTTCAGCCCCCAGCTTTGAGTGTTCCTGGCTCCGGCA
>PVKM010027601.1:0-18706 GCA_004027735.1 Carollia perspicillata
AGGGGGGTGTTGAAATTTGTTGCCCTGCTTTCTTTGGTTTGGTAACACTCATGTCTCCACAGCTGTTTTATTTCAAATCAAGGACTCTGAGTCCAGCATTCCTGTCTCCAAGACTAGTTTTGGAGGGTGAGGTGGAGCTATGGGTAGTAGGGGAGAAAGGAGGGGAGAGAAAGAGCTTCACCCCCATCAATCATTCGGTACTTAAATCCCATCCCTCTCCAGCTTAGAGACGCTGGCAGGAAGATGCCTGTACCCAGACAGCCGCCTTTACTCTGTCGGCTGTTGGCTTTTTACGAAAGAGATAACGTACAAACTTGGATCCCCTGGCCAAAGCACAAAAAGAGGATCTATTTTACAAGTTATCACTGAAAGCCTCAGAAAAAATTTCAAACAAAAATTTCCTTTGTCAGCTACCTCTTGCTTCTTAAATAGCATGAGCCCTACCAAAGCTCTCTCTGCCAGTAATCCCAGACTCTGAAAAGACTTGTTTCTTTTTCGTAACTCACCTTTGACATGAGGTTGACTACACTCTCCTTTCAGAATGGGGTAAGTCTTGTGCAAATAAGCAAGTAGAGGACTTATGCTTCCTAATTGAATTCTGCCTGCTGCTAAACGTCTAAACAAGAAAAGCAGTTTGCTGGGTTTGGTTCTCAAGCTGGCTAGGCCAAAACTTTAAGAAGGAAAAAAAAAAACCCACCACATCATAAGAAGGGGGTGAAAGGGAAAATATCAATCTCCTCACCCCAGTAATATAATGCCATATAAAGTGGAATCAATCTTAATATTCACAACATAGTCAATATCCCAGTGCTTAGCTGTCAGCAGAAACTGAAGTGGATCCCTGATAGCAAGAAAATCCTTGGACATTAAGCAACATAATTTACCAGGATTACGTACTTTCAGGTTGCCAAACCCAGAATCTTTAGGATTGAATGCTTCATGTCTTATGTTATAGTCAGATGAAAATTATCTACCATTTTAAATCACAATGCTTTCTAAAGATAGCTAAAAATCAACAGAAAAAGTTACTAATTTAAAATGTCTGTGGTTTACAAAATGGAAAATACATCTTTAAAAGAATCACTCAACATTAGGAAGCCATGGATACCATGCAAATGAAAAACAGAAAAAAATAGTCTTTCAGGTTCTCAATATTTGCTGTTAATTATGGTTTTAGCATATATTTCAATAGACAGCCATAACCCATCATCTTTTCTTGACTACTTTTAGGATCAGAGTAGCATTGCAGGGTGGGAATCTGGTTAAAGGGAGGGTAACTCTCCTACCAACTAACAATTACATGCAGTGTGCTATTACTTATACATTCAAAAATTTGAACACAGTCACATTTAACCTTTTAAATAGTATCACTTGGATATTGCTACATCCTGGATTTTAACTTTCTCTTTGCCTCAACATTAAAAAAAATGACAACTTCATAATACAATATTGCAAACACACATACACACACAAAATCAACAGTAAAGCTTGTTTAATGTACTTGCTTGTTACGTATAGGGCAGATAAGACCAAATACTAACTAAAACATGTAAATTAAATCTCTAATTCCACTTGAATTACAACTGTCACCTCAAGACTAAAAATACCTTCAGTTTTAAAAAAAATCGAACAAGAAAATTAAATTGAAATGAATTGCTGGAAATTTACCTAATATATACTTGTAGTTTTCATTGCAGCCCCTCTGCAAAAGCTGTCTTCTCATATAATCCCTGCCTTGAACACTTCAAAAATTGTTCAGCCTGCATCTGTGGACCTTCTTCTACTTTATAAAATACATTAAGCATATGTACAATGTAATGACTTTAAGCATAAAAAATTACTAAAATATTAACAGATGAAATACATTGCATATGCCTAAACTCATCATTAACCTTCCTTGATTCCTAAAAGTAGTCTTCCCAACTAAAACACTATTTCAAACATGCCACTGAAGTCTGTGCAACTGCATTTATTCTATCTGTGGAGCTGACGCTTAAGGTTGTCCAAGTAAAACAAAGTTCGGGCAATGCTTCTCCCGGTGACTCGGTCCCTGGCATCCAGTCTCCCGTTGCTCCTTTTAAAAACTGACACACAAACAAGGCAAAAGGAGCGGGAGAGGGCGGCTGGTGCTCCCGGGCCCCCTCCCCGGCTGCAGCCAGGGGCGGCCGCCTGGGGACTGGGACCCAGCCCCATCCGCATCCACACTTCATTTTCCACGAGGAACGGAATTGAGAAATCGACTCCAGATTTATTGCAGTTTTTTCTCAAGATCAGGAGGTGGGAAGGAGAGAATGATCAAAGATGGCGGTGCCCAAAAGCAGCAGCTCTCAACTGGAGAGTCGAAGGAGTAGCTCCGACCCCACCTCGGGGGTCTCCGGGCCCACCGCGGGGAGCAACGTCTTACCTGTTTTCTCTTTGATCTCACAGAGGACGCTGAAGAGCGCGGGTTTCATTCTGTGACAGTTCAGGGCATGTTTCCTAAAAAGCAAATAGCAAAACACAAAGGTATTAGCATCACCTATGGAATAATATGGCGCCTTCAAGTTAGACCCAAGATTTAATTCCGGCCCCCGGTTTCGGAACGCTCCTTTGGACCCTGGCAAGTCCACAGAAACTCCAGTTGACTAGTGAGCGGCAGCCGGCAAGCTCGGCTGCTTGGGCTCCAGCCCGAGCGGAGCGCGACCCATCTGCCCGGCAGGCAGCAGCCTCGGCGACCGCAGGGCGCGAACCGGCGCGGGGAGCCTGGACGCCGGGCCAGGCGGCGACCCGCGGGAGGGGACGGCGCGGAGGGGCTCCCGCGTCCGCCCGCCGCAGGGGGAGCCGGAGCGGAGCGGGCGGGCGGCCGCCCGCGGCCGGAGAGCGGTGACAGCTCGGCAAAGTTTGCGAGGCGGCCCTCCCTTCCCCGCGAACTTGGCCGCCCGCACCCGGCCCGGCCAGGGAACCGCCCATCGCCCCGCGCCCGGGCCGGGGCAGCCGTCCGGACGGCGAGGTCGCCCCGCGGCCACGGGGAGCCCGGCGCCGGGACCCCGGCCGGAGGAGAAAGTTGCACTTCCCTCAACTGCGGCCCCTGGCCCTCGCCGGGCGACCCGCACGGGGGTCCGGGCGGGAGGTTTGAATCCGCGCGCGGGGGCCGGGCTGCCAGAGGGCCGGCCGGCGGGGGGCGGGGGGCAGGAGACCCACCAAACCCGCGGGGCGCCCAGGCCATCCCGAGCCCCGAGAGCAACTTTGCCGACTCCCGCCCGCGTCCAGGGGTGCGGGCACGTCCCCCGAGGCCCGGGCGGGCTGCTGGTTTTCGGAGAAAGTTCCCTGCCCCGGGCGCCACCCCGGGCCCCGACTCGGCCGCGGGCCCAGCTCCCGCACACACACAACGATGCTTAATGAGACAACACCAACTTTGCTTGCGCCTCGTCCAAGCTCTGGTCCGTGATGGTCATGATCTGGTGGAGGATGTCGCCGATGTCCTGCTTCCTGCCGTCGCCGTCCGCCCCTTCGTGGCCGTGCGGGGGAGGCGGCAGGGCCATGCCCCCCTGCACCGAGTGGCCGGCCAGGTTCACCCCGGCCAGAGTCTGCAGCATCCTGGATTGATCGTCCATCCCGCCGCGCGCGGGCGGGAGCGGGCGGCGGCGGCGGCTGAGGCAAAGGCTGAGGCGGCGGCGGCGGCGACGAGGGAGGAGAAGAAAGAGGGGGAGGGGGAGGGGGAGGCGGCCGCGCGCTCCCCGCCCGCGCGGGGAGGGGGCGGCCCGGCCGGCGGGGCCCGCGGCTGAGGCGGTGCGGACGGGTTCCCGGCTCCGGCTTCCGCCGCCGCGGAGGCTGAGGAGAAGCGGCTGGCGGAAGCGCCGGGCTCCGCGGCGGTGGCGGAGGCGGAGGCGGAGGCGGTGGCGCCCGCTGCTCTCACGCGGCCGCCGCGCCGCCTCCTCGCAGCCGCGCGCCCCGCCGGGCGGCCCGGCTCAACTTGCTCCTCAGCGCCGGCCGAGTTGCCGGGACGCCCGCCGCCCCCCGCGCCAGCCTGCGCCCTCCCCTCCCTCGGCCGCCGCCGCAGCCTCGGCCGGGCGGTATCCGAGCCCCGGCGGCTCCGGGGGAGGGAGCGGCGGCGGCGGGCGGCGGCGGAGGAGGAGGCCGGCGGGGGGCCGAGGGGAGCGAGGGGGGCGGAGGAGGAAAGTTTGGGAGCGGGCGGGCCGGCGCGGCGGGGGCGCTGAGCCCGACGGAGGGCCCAGGCGGGCCGCGCGCCGGGCGGACAGCAGATTGATGGGGCGGGAGAAGTCGCCGCCGCCACAGCCGGAGCCACGCACCCTGCCAGCAGCCGCCACGGACCGGGCTAGAAGGCCGCTGGGCTGAGGGATTGACAGGCTGCCAGTGCCACTCACTCACTGCGGCCTCAGCGCCCGGGGGGAGGGGCAGGGGCGAGCTGGTGGGCGGGGGAGCGCTCTGTAAGCCCCGCCCCTGGGGGCGGTGCGCGCGCTCATTGGGCCTTGCGCCTCCCGCCGCCGCGGCTGGCTCCGCCCCTGGAGTTCGATCCGCCCCCTCTGGCCTCTTGATCCCCAGTAACTGAGAGCTCGCCACGGGATCTTCACTTCTGCTCGCAACCTAGCACCCCTGGGTGAACCGCCTGGGACCAC
This sequence comes from Carollia perspicillata, assembly GCA_004027735.1. Lineage (NCBI taxonomy): Eukaryota > Metazoa > Chordata > Mammalia > Chiroptera > Phyllostomidae > Carollia > Carollia perspicillata. Next base: position 4,617 of record PVKM010027601.1, read on the forward strand.
AAACACGACCTCGCCCCGGCCCCTGCTCCCTAGTGTTAACAGCCATAGGTGTGATGAGTTGTGTATGGGACATGGGGCAACTCGCTCCAAAGCCAACCATGTGCTTCCCCAGGGCACGGTGAGCTTCACGCCTCGGACAGTGCCTGGTACGTTTTCCCGCTCTTCCTATCAGAAGGTGGTACCCTGGGGAGCCCGGACGCCTGTCCGGGCCAATCGCCTCACGCTCAGAGTCGGGTAGGGCGGGACAGAGGCAAGAAAGAAATGTCCCAATTGGAGCGTTTGAAACGTCCAGGGCACACGCGGGGATCCAGCGGGTAGCGGCCCCGCCCCTCCGTGATCACCATAGTAACCGAGAGGGCGCTGCTCCGAGTTGGCTCCAGCGCTCTGGCCTTGCGCTGTCCCTCAAGAGGTGAACAGGTAAGGGTACAGTCGTTGTCCCGCATGTCTGAAGTCTGCGCTGCGCGGATCTTACTGCTATACACTTTCCCTTAGAAGGGGAGTATATGAAAATGTGTCAGAGAGAAGTGTATCTGGGAAGAGGTGAGGCTCTGACATCAGGACTCATTCAAGGCTTACAACACCTTCACACATTGCAATTCCTGGTAATCCAGAGACTATTCCTTTGACCTTATTTGCTTTTAGCTGCCTCCACATAGACCAAAGCTGCAAAAATCGCTCTTTGCTACAAAGATATGTTTATTTAGGGGTAGGCTGAATTTCACTTACCAGCTTACCATGTCATTGAATGGTGGTGATACCAGCCACAGATTTTCATATTTATAACAACGCTTCTTCCATGGCGCTCTGGTTACAAATGACTAAAAGCCCACATTATTTGGGAATCTGGACTTCCAACTCTTGTGGACGGTTGAGCTTTCTCTTAACCTGATTTTCCAATCAGGGCTTCAACATGTTTTCCCATTTTAGGTTCATGGAACTCACCGTGTAAGTAGGTCCCCTGGTTAAATGGTTATGAAAAGTCTTCTTGCTTCTTCCCCAAACTCAGTAAGCTGTCTTACCTGAAACCAAAAATAGGGGTATGAAATATGAAAAATGGCTCCTACTCTGCAGGGTTTAATGTAGGACAAGCAGTTCCTCACATGCCAGATGGATTCTTGGAATGAAGCAGGCTACTCTGTTCCAGGTTCTTTCCTTCATATGTTTGTGTACTTTTAAATACTCCCCACTGCAAAGCTAATAGCTAACCTTACAGTTAGGCAAGCTAAAATCCTTACAAACTGCACAGCTGCTAGAGAGGGAGTTCCAAACAATCCACTCTGCTTACTTCCAAAGAAGAAGCCTCCTCGTGTTCATTAGTATTCCTGGCTCTTCTATAGCCCATTTATGTGTCAAGTTTCTGATTCTCCTTTCAAGCCCCCATTATGGGTTACTCATAGTCATCATTGATTGGGCTTTCTCTATTCTTGTTTTTCAAAGCTGTCACCAAATCCTTATACATTTTTGCATAAAGGAGCAAGAGCAAGCAGCCAATCTTTCATAACTCTCCAACACTGACAATGTAAAACCATGGAATTCTATGTGGGGGAAAAAATGCCTTAAAACCTAAATTTCTACTAGCTCTAAAATTCAATGATCCCGTGACTCACTATCAAGCCTCCTCCCTGCCCTCCTTCTAGGCTCATAATCTTGACTAATAAGTCATGAGGATGAGGCTAATTAGGGATGGGGATTTATGGTTATTTCTAGCCTACTCCAAACAATGAATTATGTAAGCAAAGCAACATATATAAAAATGTAAATAAAATTAAAGAAACATTTAAGCAAATAAAGACAATTGGGAACTATGGGCTATGTAAACCAACTGGAACATAAAAACATAAATTAGAATTAAGAAAACAGTTAAGCAAATGCCAGCAATTAAGAATAAAACAACTTGTTAAATGCCTAACACCCACAGTTATTTTATGGCACACACCTTTAAACCTGTGGTCATTCAGTGATGTAGAAACTTGATACCATAATTCTGCATTAAGTGATTGGATTAGATGGACCTGCTTGGGAGGATTTTCTTTGTGTTATATCAATATGAATTGTAATAAAAGTTAGAGGGTTCTAGCAAGGATTTCCTCATAGGCTCATTGACAACCTTTATTGATTTAAAACACAAATTCTTTTAGACTGGTTTCCAAGCCCCAGTAAGCAGTGTGAACTAATTGTCCGTTCTCCAAGATCTCTTGTGCTTCTTCCAGTCTCTCCGGTAGGATGTTGCCTTGTCTTTCTGCTCAGCAATGTGAGTCACATGGTTGGTGCCTTCGCAGATAATAGAATAGAGCCTCCCTAAGTACCTGAATTCATCTTTACTGTTTCTAAGGCAGTGATTATTAAAAAGTCAAGGGAAATGTAATTTACTTTTGTGGAGTGTACATTCAGGTAAAGTTAACAGTGACAAAGTGGTAAAAACAAAGTAGGGGCTCTCTCGTAGCCACCCCCTTGCCATGGGTTTACAGTAACATCCCCGTTGCCTGTGTCATCAAGGAGGTGATCATCACAGCTGATGCCATTATTGAGCACACCTTCAGGGTGAGGCACTGAGCTCTGTATTCTTATTTTGTCTTATTTCAGTGTCAGGACCCCGTGTGGAAGAGATTATTATTAAATAAAGAAACAGAATAAGAGAGGGTGGAGAATCTACAAAATACCACAAAGCCAGTAAGTCCTGGACCTTGAATTCAAGTGTTTATCTGTGTGGTTGCAAAGCCCACCCTATGAAACGCTGTGCAAAAATAAGTCACTTAATCGAGGTTACTAAACAAAAATCATGAGGCCTGAGCCAGTAAACTGTAAATTAATAAAAATAAGTGACTCGGTACTTAATGAAAAAAGAAGATCCGTAACTCTGTTGGAGGAATCTGATCTCACGGCAGCAGAGGAGGAAAATGAGGACCAAAGCCCAGCCATACCCTCCTTCGTGGCCATCTGGGATCCCGCCTCTCCAAGACTTCCCTGCCACGCCTGCCTTCGCTGATCTGCATCTGCTCTGTGCTCTCTCAGAACGTATCACCCACAATGTAAATTACCACTAGACTAGATAGTTCTGTGTCGTTTGCTGTCAATTCAGCTATTCGTTTTCTCATCTAGTCCACAAGCATGTTAAGGGCAAGGTCTTTTGAAATGTGGCTATAACATGATTGATTGGCTTAAAAAAAAAACAAAAAACTTAGACATCTAAGAAAGTTAAACTTTCCTAGTTGCCAATTTGGGTAAACTGCCTAAATGCTTATTCCCAAACATATTTCTCTACCCCTTTAGGAATGACTCTTTACAAATGGCCTTTACAGTTGACAGCATGTATGACGAATCTGCATCTTCTGAGGATGTGTTTGAGCAACGAAAGCATTAGTGGAATACGGTGTACCCTTGTACAATGAAGTCCTTAAAAGAGGTTATTTATCGGAATACAGAAGTTCCTCCTAATCCATGGTTTTATATTCCTTAGTTTCAGTTACCCTCAGTCAACTGTGGTCTAAAAATATTAAAAGGAAAAAGTTCAGAAATAAATGATTCGTAAGTTTTAAATAGCATACCATCCCACCCAGGGTATGAATCATCCCTTTGTCCAGCATATCCACCCTACGCCTATGAGTCACTTAGTTGTCAACGCTCAGTAGCCATCTTGGTTATCAGATCTACTATTATGAAGATATTTCATGGTGATTGTGTTGAAGTTACCCTTACTTTACTAAATAATGGCCCCAAAGCACAAGAATAGTTCAAACTTTCTCATAGGTATGTATGTATAGGGAAAAAAAACATAGTATGTGTAGGAATTGGTACTATCCATGGTTTCAGGCATCCAATGGGGAGTCTTGGAACATATCTCCCACAGATAAGGGAGAACTAAGTACTGTACATAATTTCTGGAAGGTTTGAGAAAAAGCCCCATCCCTTATGTTCTTTCATTCCTCATAGCATCGGGTACAGTACAATCCCATGCATACTAGGTACTTGGGACTGACACGGTCCGTTGCTTGCCTGCCATCCATTGGCACACATCCTTCCATGCTAATGCAACTCTGATTTCATTCCCATGGCAATGTGCTCAGTCTCAGTCAAGGTCTAAGTCAAGTGAGAACGTCCTGTCCCCTGCCTTCTGAGCCTGTCGAGGGGAAGGAATGACTTTCCTCATTTAAAAACAAAAACAAAAAACAGGTGGAGGACAGATATGGCTCTTTTCTTCTTCCTTCGGTTTCTTTCCATCTTTGGATGTAATTCTGATTCTGGAGTGGTAGCAGCAGCCATCTTGTGATAATGAGGTGGCAATATGAGGATAAAAAAAATCAACGTCATTTGGTGGTTTAGCTCCATGGTCTTCCTCTCCAAAACCCACAATCCCAGTCCAATCATGAGAAAGAACATTAAACAAATCCTAATCAAAGGGCATTCTACAAAATACCTCACAAGTACTCCTCAAACTGTCAAGTTCATCAAAAACTAGGAATATATGAAAAATTATCACAACCAAGAAGAGCTAAGGAGCTATGATGACTAAATGTGCACTGGTATCCTGGACTGGATTCTGGAAAAGAAAAAGGACATTGAGTAAAAACTACTAAGAAAATCTGAATAAAGCATGGACTTCAGGTAAATTACTCATTGTAATAAATGTACCACATTAACGTAAGGTACCAATAATAGGGGAAATAGGGCGGTAGGTATTGGAGAACTCTCTGTACTATCTTATTTTTTCTGTAAATATTCTAACATAAAATATTGGAAATAAAAATAGGCATAGTAAACTGGGCAGAAAGAGGGGGAGAGCCTAGGTGCTTGCAGGCGTTGTTGAACTTCTGAACAAAACCAGCAGTAGCTTACTCCCAGGCTTTTACTTATGTGAACAAATCTAATTCCCGTTTTAAACTTCCTGTCAGCTGGGTTTTCTGCTACTTACGGCAAGTTGATCTAGCGCCATAAATACTTAAAGGGTAGATGGACGGAAGACTAGCTTACCACAGCGTCTGGCACAGAGTAGAAGCTCCTATAGTTGGGGAGATGATGTATTATTTAAAAAAACCAGTCTCATCTTTGTCCTGGACTCTTGGGAGATAACTTCTAAAAACTTAGGAATTTCCTAAGTGGTCGGTATGTCTTTGTTATTCACGAGCCCTTTGAATCACACCTGAGTTTATACTAACAAGAAGACTCAGAATGGAGGCTGCTCAGCAGAAGGACAAACATGTGTCAATAATTAGAGGGTTGGGGCTTTGAGCCAGTTCATCCTCCCAGGAGGGAAAGGGAACTGGAGATTGAATTCAATCACATGGTCACTGAATCAATCAGTCATAACTATGTAATAAAACTCTAATAAAAGCTCTAGACGCCAAAACTCAGTGGCACTTCCTGGTTGGTGAACAAATGGATGTGCCAAGAAGCTGATGTGCCCTGACACCTCTCAGGGAGAGCGTGGAAACTGTGTTCAGAATCCTCTCAGACCTTGACCTATGTATCCATTTATTTGACAGGTCTTGATTTATATCCTTTATAATAAAGCTGTAATCATAAGTATAGTGCTTTTCAGAGTTCTGTGTCATTCTAGTGAATTATTGAACCTTGGGGTATCATGGGAACGCCAAAATTTTGTAGCCAGTTGTTCAGAAGCACAGGTGGTTTGGGGAACCCTAAACTTGGGGCTAGCATGTGATGTGAGGACAAGTCTCAATGGGCCCTGTACTCATATTGTCTTCCTGTGTAACAAATTACCCCAAAACTTGTTGGCTTAAAGCAACAAACATTTATTATCCTAGGAATTTGGATGCAACTTGGCTGGGTTCCTCTGACTTAGGTTCTCTCATGAGACTGCAATCAAGGGGGCAGCTGTCACCTCAAGCCTAACCAAGGGTAGGATTCACTTCCCAGCTCACTCAGACGGTTGTTGGCAGGCCTCAGGTGCTCAGTGACTGCTGGCCAGAGACATCAGGTACTTGACCCCTGGGCTTCTCCATAGGACAGCTCACAACCTGGCAGCTGACTTCCAAAAGGGTCAGGAAGCCAGAGAGCAAGTCAGTCTTTGTAATCTAAGCTCAGAAGTGACTTTCTAACACTTTTGCTGTGTTCTCTTTATTAGAAGCAAGTCGCTGGGTCCAACCCACACTCCATGGGGGGAGGATTACGCAGTATCCAAATATCAGGAGACAAGGGTGATTCGGCCTGAATGTGTTTATGCCCCACCCCCCAAATTCACGTGTTGAAGCCATAACCTGCCACATGATAGCATTAGGGGGTGAGGCCTTTGGGAGGTAATTAGGTTTAGATGAGATCATGAAGGTAAAGACTCCATGAGGAAATTAGCGTCCAGGAAGACAGAGCAGAGCGTCTATCTGCCTCATGAAAATTCAGCACGAAACCAGCCATCTGCTGGCCAGGTAGAGTGCCCTTACCAGAGCCCAGTGATGCTGGCACCCTGATCTCAGACTTCGCAGCCCCCAGAACTGTGAGAAAGATCTGCTGTTTAAAGCACCAGTCTACAGTATTTTGTCATAGCAACCCAACCTTATTAATTCATCTTGAGGGCAGTCCAACACACCATTGCCGAATTAAATCATAGCATGACCCTCACCCTCTCTCTCTCACTTGCATTCCATGGGATCCACCTCTGTAGGCCTTCAAGGCCCTCCTACGCTATTCCAGTTTTCTCTCTCCAGTCCTACTTTCCACTATTCTTTTCCATACACTATGTTGTAATCAACCCTAATGCCCCAGACTTTTTGACCTTCCGCCTTTTGCTCATGCTGATCCCTCCAATGGGAATGCATGCTCAGATCTTACCCATCTTCAATAATGCTGTCTAACTTCTTTCACATATAGTATGCTTGCTGATCCTCAAAGTAACTCAGAGATTTTGAGACAAGTTATGTTAACTCATAGATAAAGTTCAGAAGCTAATAGCTACTGATACTTACTGAGCACTTAGTTTGTGTCAGGCACTGAGCTAATGATTTCTCACTCTTCATCTAGTTAATCCTTCCTAACAACCGTATGAGCTGGGCACTAACCTCCCCATTCATAGTTGGAGAAACTGAGATCTAAAGATATGAAATAAATTGACAAGGTCACAGGGCTGGTACGTGAACTACAGTTCCAACAAATCATCTGTCTCAGCATCCTTATGAATAAACTTAGTATCACACTATCTTTAGAGGGGTTATGTCACTTGCCGAAGGTTATAACATTACTAGGTGACAGAATAGAATCCGGGGACCAGAGACTTCTGACCCTTTTCACCATACGCGTTGTTTCCCTACTGTATTGTCACCTTCAGGAAATCCTTTCTAAGCCCCAAAAGGAAGTTAATGCTTCTTTTATGAGTCCCCAGTATCGCCTGAGTTCTCACCAATTGAGCTCTCACCTTCTCAAATTCTAGTAAAATATAAGAACAACATTTTAACCATTTTTAAGTGTACAGTTCAATGGCATTACGCACATTTTCACCGGTGTGCAAACATCACCACCAGCCATTCCAGAACATTCTTCAGCTCCCCCAACTGAAACTCTGTACCCATTAAAATAATAACTCTCCATTTCCCCTTCCCCTAGCCCCTGACGACCACGATTGTATTTTCTGTCTCCATAGATTTAACTGATCTAGGCGCCTCGTGTAAGTGGAGTCAGAGAGCATCTGCCCTCTTAGGACTGGCCTGTTTCACTCAGCATGTCTTCAAGGTCCCCCCATGCTGTAGCATGTGTTGGAATTTGCTTCCTTTTTGAGGCCGAATAATATTCTATCATAAGTATGCACTACACCGTCTTGATTCACTCGTCCATAGATGGACGCTCGGGCTGCTTCCATGTTTTAGCTATTATGAATAATACTGCCATAAACACGGATGTTCAAGTGTTTGCATTCTGGCTTTTAATACTTCTCAGTACATATCCCAACGCTGAATTGCTGGATCATGTGGGAATTCTGTTTTTAATGTTTTCAGCAACTGCCTTAACTGTCTTTCATACAGGCTGTACCATTTTATATTCCACCAAAAGTACAGAAAAGTAAATGGATACCTTTTAACATAGGTTCTAGAAATGTGCCTTATAGACTCAGCCCCTTGAAGAAGGGTTCTTTTGACAGTCAACTTTATATCCTAAACAACACCTCACACGTAATTGGTGCTTCGAAAGTATTTTGTTAAACGAGTGCATAAATAGGGTATCTAAAGAATCACTATCTTGAAACAAAGGAGTCTGCTTTTATTTGAAACATCCTAAAAACTTCAGACAAGATCCAAATAGCTGCTGAACAGTGTCCCTAGAGATAGATTTTTTTAAAGCTGGTGTATAAATCCAGAGTTTCATTTCTTAAAAACAAGTGGTCCCACAGTATATTTCTTTTTCTCTCACCAGCTTCTTGTCAACACTAGGCTCATCTCCTAGTCCCGTTTCTTTTCTAGGCTCACAATAAAACTGATTTAAAGTAAAAGTTTCTTTAAGAATGATGCTACAATATGCTGATCTGAAAATAAATTTTCTAAAAATTTTTTTTTACCCATAAGGGGGCCATCGAAGATTTCCTGGTGATATTCTTTTCTGAGAACTTATGCACAGGTTATAAACATCCTTTGTCAGAAGCAACTGGATGCTCCTTTGGATTATCTTCTGTTTTGAATTCCTAGGTAAGATGTTAATGCAGCAAAAATTAAACTCAAAAGCCCTTTTATTGTATTATTATAATTAATAACTTTGTATTATAGGGGGAAGTACTGTTGATACCTGTATTGAAGATTTTATTTTTTAGAAACAAGCTCGGGGATATTTGCCTTGTAATGTTCTTTCTTCTTTGCTACTACTCATTCGCAAAATAACGTGGAAAGAGGAGAGGAGGTACAATAAGTAAACGATGCTTCCCAAAACCAGAAGCTAGATAGGCAGGCAAAGAGGTTAGGTATTTGCCTAAAATTAAATTGTATAACAGAACCATATCTCAGATAGTTGCCCAGCACAAGACCCCGCTTTCTCTTGAACCTCACACCTGTGCCGTGAGCCTCCATAGTGGCCATGTCTCCTCCACACAGCTCAACGTCCCTGGCCTTAGCTTATTGGACCAGGGACGGATGCCTGACTACACCAATCTCTCTTCTGGGAGCTTGCCCTTGCTCCAGGAAAACAGTGATTTGTTTGCTAGCTGCTCGAATTGAGGACATATGATCCTCAGACCTCCGGGTCAGTCATGTTTAATCAACTGCACAAAGAGAAGCAGAGAAAACCACTTGTAAACAGAGCACTCACAGAAAAGAGCAGTGCTGCCCAGAAAGGGGTGGAGGTCAGGGAGAGGGTGGGCAGGTAGCTAGACAGCTCCCAGCATTCTGAAGGCTTTCCACTTTCTGGTTCCCATGGTGGCTGGGCGTCCCTCTAGATAGAGCCCCTTGGTCTTGGCTGGCCCACCACTACCTGGTTCCTGGCAGATGAGTTTATTTTGAATCATGTGTACATCTGTGACAGCAACTGGAGAAAGGGGTGAAGCTCAAGGATAAAGCCGGTTGGGGTGTGACCAGGGAAGGCCCCGGGAATCTGGGTGAGAAGAGTTGGGGAAGGGTAGCAGCAGAGGCACTAAGGAGAGAGCAGAAGGTCTGAGCAGAGAGTGGCAAGTTCAACTGTGCACATGTTCAGCCTGTGGAGCCGGCAGAAAAATCAGGGGCCATTCCCCGGCGGGGACAGTGGTGGGTCTAAAGCCCAGGAGAGAGGTCTGGACTAGAAAGAGAGATTTTGGGAATTATTTATATCTTGATGGTATTAGCAGCCATGACAGTGAACGAGATCACACAAGAAGAGTGTGAGACGTGAGAAAAATGAGTGTCCCTTACAGCACCTATCATTAAGGGACAGATGAAGAAAGAAAATAAACCAAACAGGAGACTTAGGGGTGGGAGAAAGACTTGGAAAGCACAGCAGCACAGAAACCGAGAGCGTCTGAAGAAAAGCAGAATGCCCAATAGTGCACCTGGCCTTATGAGCGAAGAGGTGTGCACTAGATTTGATAAGATGAGTGCTGGCTGCCCAGTGAGCACCGTTTTAGTGGAGCTGGGGTGTGTGGCAGAAGGTCCATGGGGCTGGCAAGGGGAGGAGTGGTAGGGAGGACTGCAGGCTGCGGGTAGACAGCTCTTGGGAGAAATTCGGCAGTCGAGCAGACAAGAGAAAGAGGGCAGGTGCTGGAAGGCAATGCGGGGTTAAGGAAGCCTAGGTGATCTGAGAGACGTGGAAGAATGTTGAGATGCCTCACAGGTAGAAGCTCGTTGTAGAAGCAGAAAGGTGAGTGAGGACGAGATCCATGCCTGGGATGCTGCTGCCCTTGGAAGCAATTCCCATGGGAGAGAGGAGAAAAAAGAAGGGAAGGAGGTGGGGGTGCCAGGATGGGGGCGAAAGGCAGAAAACTGTACTTGAACAACAATTAAAATTTTTAAAAAGCCGGGGAAGAAAGGAAGGAGCATAGAGGGACATTGAGCTTAGATGTCGAATCAGTGACTGCCTCAGTCAACCCCACAGGGATCTTTGGAGCTAGAATGGCCCTTCAGAGTTGTCCCAGTCTGGGCCAGGACTGGGCGTGTATCAGTCACAGGATGCCAGCTATCCTTCCAGGAAAGGGCATGGCCTTGGCTGAGGCGGCTGTCCTTAGCAGAAGCAATTCCTAAAGGGGCTCAACAGCTAAAGACTGCACGGCACTCCCAGCAGCCAGGGCCACAGACCCTTTAGAGAGGGGAACCCAGGGGCACAACACAGAGCGCCCACATTCTTCTCCTTTATAAAAAGTAATAGTAACATTTAAGCTCCTTGGCCCCATTTTCTTTTTTTACTTTTACTTATTTTTAGAAAGAGAAGAAGAACTGGGGATTGCTGACTGGGAATTGAACATGTGACCTTTTTACTCACAGGCAAGCGTTTAATCCACTGAGCCACACCGGCCAGGGTTCCTTGGCCCCGTTTTTAATTCCTTTCATCTTCTGGCTTCTGCCTACCACTTTAGGCTTCCCTCCTACCTTCTACTACAACCCTCATTCTTTGATCCCAACCCTACCACCCTCATTCTTTGATCTCCCCGTGGCTCGGCCTGATGATCCTAGCCTTATCCCATTCCTCCTTCAGTGTCCCTTCCAGATGTTCTATTTCCGGGCACCCTTCCCCGATTCTCACAGATAAGAGTAAGTCTCTCCCTTGTATGAAGTTCTACTTTTGCTCTTAATCCTCCCGCGTGATCAGTTATCTCTGTCCCCAACTGGGCTGAGCTCTCTGAGTGCAGACACAGAGTGCAGGACTGAGCTCTGAGTAAGTGAATGATTTCAGTGTCCCCAGCCTTATGGGCTGGGTGTAGAGGAGGAACTGAGTTCCCGTTAGTTAAATAAATATGTGAATGCATTCATGAATAGATGAATGAATGAATGCGTTGGCAGAGCCAGGGCTCAGGGGTCTGCTTAGTCTGGAGGCTGGTGCCAAAGAGGATAATGCCCAACGGGCATGGTGAGGAGGCCCCTGTCCAGCTCATCTTGCGTTGATAGCCAAGGGGTCCTCTTTGGTGGGAGGGAGCAAGAGGATTTCTGGGAAGGCAGAATTATTTTAAAAAAGATTTTATTTACTTATTTTTAGAGAAAACGGAAGGGAAGGAGAAAGAGAGGGAGAGAAACATCCATGTGTTAGAGAAACATTGGTGGGTTGACTCTCGGGGACCAGGCATGCATGCTGACCAGGGAATCGAACCAGTGACCTTTCACTTTGCAGGATGTTGCCCAACCAACTGAGCTACACTGGTCAGGGTAGGAGGCAGAATTTTTATTCCAAGGAAGAAGAGGGTGGGGAAATGAGAAAGACGGGAAGATACTCTATCTCAATGGAAGTAAGACATCAGCTATTATCTGTGCGTATAAAGGCAGGTTCTAGCCATGTAGAGCCCTGGAGTAGTCCAGGGCTGGCTGAGTAAGCAAACGGCCAAGGTCAGAGCCCTGGCCTGAGGATATAACGTGTTTCTGGTGGAGTTGGGACATGACAGCAGGAGGACAGGCAGATTTGGAGCCCCGCCCTCCTCCCCCCCACAGGCCCACTGTGTGCTGGGCTGGAGGAAAAGACAAGTCCTACATTCACTAGGTCCTTGCGAGTCTTCGGCTGGGTACTTCTAGCCTCCCTGGGGTGGGGTTTCATGACACAGGATGACAGCTTCTTTCTTCTCCACTTCGATCCAAATACCTGTTGTCCTCAAGCATTTTCTTATTTAATCCTCACAGTACCCTTTCATATATATTATTACATTATACAGGATGGGGCAAAAGTAGGTATAGAGTTGTGAGTATGAGGAACATAGTTTATTCTTATACTGCTTATTAATTATGCTTTTCTTTCTTTTTAAAGATTTTATTTATTTATTTTTTGAGAGAGGAGAAGGGAGGGAGAAAGAGAGAAACATCAGTGTGTGCCTGCCTCTCACGTGGCCCCCACTGGGGACCTGGCTTGCAACCCAGGCATGTGCCCCGACCGGGAATCGAACTGACGACTCTCTAGTTTGCAGCCTGTGCTCAATCCACTAAGCTATACCAGCCAGGGCTAATTATGATTTCCCATACGCACAATTGTAAACCTACTTTTGCCCCACCCTGTGTGTGTGTATATATAATATATTATATATTAATTTATTAAACACTAATACAGAACTGACCACATGCCAGGCCCTGTTCTTAGAATTTCATAAATATTAATGCATTTAATGTTCATAAAAGCCCTCTGAGGTCATAGGTACTTTTATCCTGCTTTGCAGTTGAGAAAATGGGGGCAACGGAGATTGGGGCTGCATAGCTCATAGGTAAATGCTTCTTTGCATTTTACACAACACAGAGGCTCATTCATTCATTCATTCATTCATTCATCAATTAGTTATTGATTGCTCCCTGGGACAAGGCCCCGAGCTAGGCAGAAGGGCACAAAGATAAGTAAGACGGGATAAGTCCTGGCCCTCAAGATGCTCACAGTGTTGGGTCCTGAGTTCCATCCTGCCGAGGCTGGGTGCCTGCAGTTGTTCTCCATGGATGCTTCCTGCTAGTCCGTCTGGAAATTCTTTATTGTTGAGCCACCTAGATGATGGAGATAACATCCTTGTGCCCTTTCACCTCCTTCTCTGGCAAGTACTTGCCTCATCCGTACCCAACTGACTCTAGTGAGAAGAGAGGAGAGCCCCGTTCCTAGAAGTGAGTGGAATGCTGGGGTTCCCTTCGTGCCTTCGTCCATACCATCTGCTCCACCTGAATACTGTCTCTAATGATTCATCCTTTCTGCAAACTTTGGCGATAACAGTTCCCAAGATAGCTTCTTTGAGTGTCCCCAGCCCCATCATGACACCACATTTATTTTTATTTTTTTAAATATATTTTATTGATTATGCCATTACAGTTGTCCTATTTCCCCCCTTCATTCCCCTCCACCCTGCACATCCCCTCCCACCCACACTCCCCCCATTTAGTTCATGTCCATGTCTCATAAGTTCTTTAGCTTCTACATTTCCCACACTACTCTTGCCCTCTCCCTGTCTATTTCCTCCCACCATCTATGCTACTTATTCTCTCTACCTCCTCCTCCCCTGCCTCCTCCCACTCCCCTGTTGCTAACCTTCCTGGTGATCTCCATTTCTGTGGCTTCGCTCCTGTTTTAGATGTCCACTTAGGCTGCTATTGTTTTAGGTGTGGTTGGTAATAACTGTGAGTTTGCTGTCCTTTCACTGTTCATATTTTTTATCTTCTTTTTCTTAGATAAGTCCCTTTAATATTTCATATAATAAGGGCTTGATGATGATGAACTCCTTGAACTTGACCTTATCTGAGAAGCACTTTATCTACCCTTCCATTCTAAATGAAAGTTTTGCTGGATAGAGCAATCTTGGATGTAGGTCTTTGCATTTCATGACTTGGAATACTTCTTTCCAGCCCCTTCTTGCCTGCAAGGTCTCTTTTGAGAAATCAGCTGACAGTCTGATGGGAACTCCTTTGTAGGTAACTGTCCCCTTATCTCTTGCTGCTTCTAGAATTCTCTCCTTCATTTTAATCTTGGCTAATGTAATTATGATGTGCCTTGGTGTGTTCCTCCTTGGATCCACCTTCTTTGGGACTCTC
>PVKM010027602.1:0-18718 GCA_004027735.1 Carollia perspicillata
GGAAGTCCTGGGGCTTGCAATTGCCAAATAATAGAGGTCATATTTAGCTATGTATGTTTTCTAGATTTGAAGGAAACATATAAATAAAAAAATAATTATAAAAAGATAATGTTTTTTCTAAAGATTTTATTTATTTATTTTTAGAGAAGGGGAAGGGAGGGAGAAAGAGAGGGACAGAAACATCAATGTGTGGTTGCCTCTCACATACCCTCTTCTGGGGACCTGGCCTGCAACTCAGGCATGTACCTTGACTGGGAATCAAGGCATGTGCCCTGATTGGGAATTGAACAGCAACCCTTTGCTTCGCAGGCTCATGCTCAATCCACGGGGCCACACCAGCTAGGGCTAAAAAAGATAATGTTTTAGAAACCTACACTTATGGTCTTCTGAAAGGTATTTCCAGTAGAAAAAAATTCTCAAAATAAAAAATGGCCCCAGAATAAAAATGAAATCCAAGGCATTTCCAATATGCTGTGGCCTCAGGTCAAATTTTAAATCAAGTGTGTGGTAAGATATTTTTTTTGACATTATGTTGGAAAGAACATAAATATTTAAGGTAATGCTTCTAAAACCACATCACAAAGTCCTAATTTGTAAGGTATGAGAAAAATCTCAAGGGTTAAGTTCTGGTTACATACTAATGAATAATCACTTTTTAAAAGAGAGAAAGTTATCTAAAAATCAAATTCAATATCCAGGAATTCCATGAAATTCATACTTTAAATCACATAGTTTATTCTTATTATTAAGTATGTAGGCATGGATAGCTTTTTATAACTTTCAGAGAAAGAGTAAAAGGGATAGAGTATGGATAATGTTTTTAAATGAATTAGACGGCCACCACGCTGTGAGCTGAGGATATGGGTAGATGGAAGGGGTTCTTTATATTCGAAGACCTGTCAACTGAAGAGCCGAGTTATCCACTCCCATAATCACCCAATATATACAGAGTGGGGCAAAGGCAGGTTTACAGTTGTGAGCACGCAAAACACAGTTTGCTTCTGTATTATTCATTAACTATTGCATTATTTTTCCATAGAGAAACTGTGAACCTGCTTTTGCCCCACCCTGTGTCTGTGAGGCAGCTGTAGGGAACATGGTCTCAAACAGTGGTCTCTGCCCCATAAAAGCTGTTGAATCTGCCTAGGCACATTGCACAGGTTCCTTGACCGAGGAGCATCCCTCCTGTTGGGAACGGATTTTCCTTGGATTTTAACTGTGCACTCTGAGTCAGCCTTCTTTCTGATGGTAAATGGTTCCTATTTGCACTTGAGTAGCTTTCCAAACCTGCTTCTTGACATTTGAAGGTTGGGAGCCCTGGGGACTTTTTAATTTTTACCTGGCTCTGCATGTTTTAGTCCAAGTCAAAGGTGCTTTTGCTGATCCAATTCTCTGAAAACCTTTGTGATAGTCCTATAAACCTTACTGGCATTCTTACCATTAAATCACAATCATATCTATGCATTTCCTCAAGATAAACTCCTCTCAGGAGTGTGAGTCTGCCTCCTTGAGATCTGTGGGCTGAGTGTGGAATCGCTGCTGTACAACAGACAAGTGCTTCTTGGAAGCTTTTGGCCTGGCAGAGGAAGTCTAGAAAGCACGCTCTTAAGACCTTCATAGTCGTTTTTGTGTAGCTGACATAACAAGAAATGTCGCCTTAAGTTTTTATAATGTGTTAAAGAATTCTAGAGCAACAGCCTTAATCTAAAGATTCTCAGACTACAATTTACTGGAAGTTCTCCGAATATGATCTTTAGACATCTGTTACATTGAGAACATTTTGAAGGAAAAGACATCCAGGATATCTTATATTTCCTAAAAATTCTGATCAAAAACTGAGTAGTTCCTTCTTTAAACCTTCTCTTTGTGTTTCTTATCAAATACAGATAAAATTTCAATTGTCATTTTTAACATTCTTCCTGGAAATATCCTTAGCCAGATTGACCAGTTCATTAAGTAGATTTTCTGTTTTCCAAGTTGTAACAGGTGGTAGTTTTACTATACTTTCCACTACTACCTCAGACAGGCTGCTTTCCATTATCCAGGCTCTATTGACAATTTCCTCGGCATTTTTCTAGCTTCTGTCATCAGTTCCTCGAGGTCTTGCTGGCCATTTACTGTTCCAAAACCAGTGCCACATATTTTAGGGTTTTGTTTGGCCATGCTGTATTCCTTATAACTCTTTCCATTTTTCTATTACTGTGGGACAGACCACAAAAAAACAGCTTAGGAAAAAAAAATTAGGTCTGTGGTTCTGTGGCTTCACAGGGTTCGGCTGCATTTTTCTTACTGGTTCTCACATGCAGTGCTACTCATTCAACAACTGATGCCAGAGTTGGCTTGCTTGACTGGGCTGCATGTCTACATTGGTTACTACACTTAATATATGGTTCCTTTGCTCTTCCATACAGCAGTGCTCTCTTCCTTCCTTTCCTTCTTCCTTCCTCCCTCTCTTCCTCCCTTCCTTCCTTTCTTCCTTCCCTTCTCCTCCTTCCTCTTCTCTCTCTCTCCCTCTCTCCCTCCCTCTTCTTCCCACTCCTTCGCTCTCCTTTCCTCCTTGCTTTCTCCAACATGTCACAAGATCACTAGAGTAGTCTGGGCTTCCTACTTGCACTTCAGTGAAAAACTTTGCAATATCAAGGGGACATAATCCCATGTTATTTAATTTTACTTTTCATTGTTTTTGAGCTTTTGTATGACTCTGTAAGTTGTAGTAACTGACAGCAATATAAAGTAATTCTTGTTTATAGACACTTAGAACTGGCATAGATTCATTGCTGCTTATTGGACAAAGAAGTCTCAGGCCCTACTTTGAAGAAATAAACTCTTCTTGATGGAATGCTCAGTGTTACATTTCTAAAAGGCATAGGGAACGGTAGATATTTTGCAGTCACCTTTGGAAAATAAAATCTGCTAAATGTGTTTCAGCAATTCTCTGACTTAGAAACTGTTTACTGTATTATTACTCTCATCCTGTGATAGAAAATTTATTAGATTATTTTTAGAGTAGGACTAAATTCATGAGTTCTTTGACTGTGGCTTTCATTGAGAATTTAAAGCCCAGAGCATTTTTATTTTCTTTATTTAAATTTTGCATTGTAGTCAGAAATAGCTATCCCATGTTTTAGTACGTCTGGCTGCTCTAATAAAATACAAGTGACTGGGTAAGTTATAAACAATATTTCTTCGTTCCTCACAGTCCAGGGAGCTGGGAAACCCAAAATCACAGCTCCAGAGGACTGGGTCTGGTGAGGACCCACTTCCTAAATGGCTGTCTTTCCACGGTAACCTCACAGTGGCATAAAGGGCAAGGGGATCTCTCATGTAGTGAAATGGGAGACGAGCCTCTTAAAAGGGCAATAATCCCATTGATGAAGCCCCATCACCATGACCTAATTACCTCCCAATGGACTCACCTTCTAAAACCATCATCTTTAGGTTAAGATTTAAAAATATAAATTTTGAGGGGACAATTCAATCTATAGCATCCTCATCATAGTTTCTGCATTCCTCATTCCAATAATAGTCTACTACAGAAGGCAAATGCCCCAACAGTTAAACTTTAGGACAGTTTTGTCCCAGTGGGCTTTAAATTTTTAGGATAATTTGAATTATAATACTTTTTGGGTCATCATTAACTTTAAACATAATTGTGCCAAATAACTAATTTTAGATTAATTTATTTGAGAGACTCATAAAATACTTTATTAGTGTGAGATGAGAAGAAACTACTACCACTATTTGAAATAATAATAATAAGTATAAGCATCGCAATAAACAGGTACCAGCAAAAGAACTGGAAGTGCCATAAAAATTATCAGCTGAAATTATTGACCTGGTTCCAAAATAATGAAGAGCTGACTCGATATGGCAGCAACTGCTAGTGAGACCAGGATTAAAAAGGTGCCAAACTCTGTAACCCACCGAGTAAGCCACTGCTGTCATCTCTGCAAGTAAATCCGATGTTAGAGTATAGATACCCAAAGCTTTGTCTCAGGGAGCAGAAATCGAGTGACGATGTTGCCAGTATTGGTGCTGTCACCACCAGGAATGGCAGATCTCATGTGACTGCTTCCAAAGCCCCAGCAGCACTGAAGTCTACGAAATAACATTTTTAGTTTTCTAACCTTTCAAATAAGAGGCATGTGGGACAGATTTAGAATTATTCAATATTCAGTATCCATCATTGTATCTTTTATAAACATCTTTATGCATATATATTATGCATATATATCATGAGATACACTGTAACAAATAAAAGTTTAATAAAAAATAAATAAAACTGCTACTAATCATAAATGATATTACTGGAAGTGAAAATTTATGCATATGTAAAAAATCCAAAAATATTCAGAAATTATTAGAATAAGTATTTCAACCAGAGATGCTGAATGAAATCTCAATATAACATATTATTTATATATCTATATACTACCAAAATTCAAAATAATATAAAAATATTATAATAGTATGAAATAAATAAGAAACAAATCTAATGAAAGATGTATAAGTCCTCAACAATTAAAATTTTAAAATAACTGCTAATAGAAATTTGGAAAAATACCTTACAAATTAAGGTAATTTTCTAGCCTTCATCTTTTAGAATACTTAACATTGGAAAAATACCACTTCTTCTAAATCAATTAAAAAATCCAATATAATCACAGTCAAAATCCTAGCATAATTTTGTGAAAATTGACAAGTTTGTTTTTAAAAAATTAACATGGACATGAGCAGGGATTGGAATAATCAAAATAACATTAACATAGAAAAATAATATTGGAGGACTTACATTTCAGATACCAAGACTATTTATAAAGCCATAGTAATAAAGACAGTATGGTAGTGGTAGAATGCTATGTGATTAGACCAACAGTATTAAATGCAGAATTGAAGAACTGACCATTACCTTTATGGACACCTGCTAAATGATAAATGCCATTGAAATTTAGTGAGGATGAATATCTTCTTAGTAAGTAGTTCTGAGTAACTTTGATATCTGTATGTGTAATAGCAGCTAAAAAAACAATGATTATGTATCCCACATTCTGTGTGAATCAGTAATCTGGCAATGTTCGAACTGGGTGGTTCTGGGAGGTTTTCTCAGGAGGGTGTAATCAATAAGTGTCAGCCACGGTTGGAGTTGCTTTCAGGCTTACTGAGGGGGTTTCATCTTCCTAGCTTAGGGAGTTGATAAGCTTCTGATTGGCTTCCAAAATCATTCACATAAAGCCTCTCTGGAGGGCTGAGATAACATGGCAGCTGGCTTTCCTCAGAGTGGGTGATTCAAAAAGAGAGTGAGAGCATTACAAACAGAAACCAGTCATTTTATAACAGCCTTGGAAGTAATATCCATCCCTTCTGTAATATTACATGTAATCCACACTCATGGGGAGAGAATTACATAAGGACAGGCTATCAGTAGGCAGAGATGACTAAACACCACACAGAGGTTGCCTAACACAATACAGAAAAAGATGAACATACTGCCTCACATCCTTAAAACAAATAAAACTAATTTCTGATGGGACATACACACAGACCTAAAAGTAAAATAGTAAAGCTCCTAGAGTAAAATATAGAAAATTAAGTTCATGATTTTATATGAAGGAAGTCTTTATTTTAAGCAAAATACAATAAGTAGTAGTCATAAAAAAGTCTCAATTAGATGCCATTAAAATTAAGAATATGAAATCATTCTTTTTTTAACTTAAAAGTGCTTTCTTTATTATATAAAGCCAATGTAGTTACTTCTAAGTTCAAATCATTCAATCTTTTTTTAAAAGATTTTATTTATTTTTAGAGAGAGAGGAAGGGTGGGTGAAAGAGATGGAGAGAAACATCAACATATAGTTTCCTCTCATGTGCCCCTTACTGGGGGCCTGGCCCACAACTCAGGCATGTGTCCTGACTGGGAATCGAACCCACAACACTTTGGTTTGGAGGCCAGGGCTCAATCCGTTGAGCCATACCAGCCAGGGCCATTCTAAGATATCTTCAAGAGAGTAAAAATTATGTCAAAGGCTGGGACAGAATATTTAATATACATATATCCAATAACCGACTGTGACTGAAATATATCTGTAAGAAGCTAATAAGCAAAATATAACAATAAAAACAGAATATAGTTTGAACAAGTAATTAGTATAAAGGATGTTCAGTTAACCAATAAGAATGTGAAAAAGTGCTTTAGGTATTAGGGAAATGAAATTTAAATTCCTGTCATGCCACTGCATCCATATCAATAGGATACAATGAATAGAAATGAGAGTAACAAGTATTAGCAATATGAATCAACTGCAAAATTGTTACATTCATGATGAAAATATAACTTGGCACAATCACCCTTGAAACATCTTTGGTGGCACCAATTAAAACTAAGCTATACCATATGACAATTAAATTCCAATCAAGGATATATACACAGATGTTCATAGCAACTGTATTTGTGATAACACCAAACTGGAAATAACCATCAAAGATTAAAAGTATAAACAAATTGTGGTACATTTATGTAAAAGAAAACTATACAGCAATGAAAAAGAACAAACTTCTCAGGTAAACTTTAAATATCATAGATAACAAGATTGAGTGACAAGAATGAGAATATGTATATACTGTAAGACTTTATTTGTATGAAATGTAATAAATGCTGAAGCTAATATATGGTGCTCATGATGGTTACCTTAGGGAAACTTTCTATATATATATTAGTCTTGGTGGTAACTACAATGGCACATACACAGTAAAATTTTTTTGAATTATATATTCAAATTGTATTAAACACACCAGCATAATAGGATACCACCAGCAGACATGTTACCTTTTACTTCAATATCTTTTGCCTTTCTAATTTTTATTGGATATATAAAATCACTTGTAATTCTGCATGTTTGTGGTTTTTTTCAAGATTTTATTTATTTATTTATTTTTAGAGAGGGAGGGAGAAAGAGAGGGAAAGAAACATCAATGTGTGGTTGACTCTTTCATGTCCCCTACTGGGGACCTGGCCCACAACCCAGCTATGTACCCTGACTGGGAACCGAACCAGCAACCCTTTGGTTTGTGGGCTGGTGCTCAAGCCACTGAGACATACAAGCCAGGGCTTGCATGTTTTGTATTTTAAAAGTGGCAAGAGTTTAAGATTAAAATAAAGAGCAATTTAAACAAAAAATGATCTTGTAGTGATGGGATTGCTGACCTGAAATTTGATTTTCTGGAACTCATCCCCATATTATTACCAGTGTGAGGCAAAATTTATGATATTAGGGCCACGAATGAAAATGGGCAGAAGTCTGTCACATATTGCATTTGGAGATTTTTTTTACCTGTTTACATTTATCTTTTGTTCAGTTTCATTTGGGTAGTTCATTTGGGTAGTTTTGTTTTTAATTAAATTTATTGGGGTGACATTGGTTAATGATTATATAGGTTTCAAGTGTACAATTCTATGATACATCATCTGTATATTGCATTCTGTGTCCACCTCCCCAAAAAAGCATTAGGAACCATATGATTTTACTCATATGCAGGATATAAAACTGAAAGCAACAAATGAACAAGTAAGAAAATAACAAAAACTTGTATGAACAGAAAAACATTTAAAAGCATAAAAAAACACACTTAGGAATATTTCAAATGAAAATTATATAGCCTTTCCTTCAAAATAAGATAAAAATTGTTTTCTCTAATGGACGATTATAGTCTCTTAGTTACAAGATTATATCTTTTATTGAAATATAATTTATATGAGAAAATTCACCATTTAAAAGTGAACAATAGAATGTAGGGTATTACACACAATTTCTGGTTATAAGTGCTATTTAAAAGGGATAAATAGGAAATGCAAAAGAAAATTGATTTCATGTCTAGACCACATTTTTTAACCAAAAAAACTGAGGCTGCAATACTTTAAATATTACACTGATAAATAATTTAAAACCAGGTGCATTCCCTTTCTTAACCCACGGGAACATTTTCACTTTATAAATATGAATGTCAATTAATTGTTTTCCTGAAAGTAGTGTTTATTTAAATAATTTATTTTGCATTTATAAGTAGTAATAGATTGTGATCCTGTGATTTATAGTGACACCTTAATTATGGTAGCAGTGGTCATGCTCCATATGTGTTTTATATTACTAAATTAGATTTAAAAATATGGTATGGCTAACTGAACTATTTTGAATATTATATGTAGGTCATTTAAATTCTTACCTATACTCTGAAAAGTCAAAGCACTTTATATATATTTATTGGGTAATTTCCATTCTATGAATAGTTTCATCTATAATCCCATGGAATATCAGAAATACCATTTTCACATGTGACTAAATTTGAAACAAGGGTATTTTTTCCTATGATAAACAATTAAATTTAGTGCCCACCCCACTTAATTCAAATAGGTATTTAATTTTGTCTTTTATTCCATAAAATAATATTCTCAAATATGAAGGTAATTAGCAATTGCTATATAAGCAATTTCCATAACCATTTATCTCAAAGCAATAGGTGTTTTTTGCTGTTCATATTTTATGTAAAAGTGGATATACTCTTGCAAATTCCATGGGCTCCTATGGAATATGCCAGGACCAATACTAAAATAACCACGAATATTCTTTACTTCTGTGTGCAGAGTAAAACATTTCCATGGCAGCATTGCCTTTATATGCCTCCTTTAGGAGCCTGGGACTTTTACCAAATATTTTAATTTGTTTGAATCTTAGCCTTTCTATACAATTTTAGTACAGAAAGGCATAATGAGTTTTCTTATTTAAAAAAACGAAAAAGGTGGGAAACAGTAGATTTTTAACTACATTTGGATGAATTCCAGAGTAAAAAAAAACATTGAAAAATGTGTTCATAGTCCATTTGTATCACATTGTCTAGGCACACTTGCATATAAAAAGAACAAGAGAGAGTGAATGCTGGAGGAAAGGTTGGGGCCAGCAAGCTTACTGCAGCCATGGGGTCACCATTATCAATTTCAAAACATTTGGAAATCATATTGGAAATGGGAAAATACAGTAATATTTTAAGGACACAAGCAATCCAGATACAATCACAAATTACCAAATGTTTTAATTATTCCTTTATGTCTTATACACATGTATAATTTTTTAGTTCTTGCTGCACATCGCATGCTTAGAAAATGGGGAGAAAAAGAAGATGCAGAGTATATATAAGAAGAGAAAACCATACTGCTGCTCTTGGTAAGGTGGAGTTGCCTGTGATGATTGACCCCTCAATTGAAAACAAGCTAGGAAAGCTGGGTAACACACCAACGACCTGTGAATGAAAGCATTGGTGGGCCTCTGTGGAAACTAGGGCTCCCGTGGTAAGATCCCTGGGAAAAGGAAACCTAAGGGAAGGGAGCCACTGTTTCCAAGGCATTCTTCTATTACAGGTGCAGTGCCAGAGGCTGAGAATCGAAGTGAGGTGTCACGACTAAGAAGCAGAGAGGCCGTGGACATTTTGGCCAGCCATAGGTTGCTGGAGTCACAAAATGGAGTTCGGGGCTATGAAAGCCCTGAATTGAAGGCCCAATATTATTGGGATCAGGGAGCAGGCATGGAGAAATAAGATAGACTCTCTGATTTTCCCAGTTCTTAAGATTGTGTATGTCAAGCACATACTCAAACAAACAGAAAGCTGCTGAAAGCACAGCAGAAGTTTTGACAATCTTACAGTCTTGCTAAGAAGGCAAAAATGAGAGTCCACTGCCCACCCTTGAGAAGAATGGACCCAAGTAGAGCCCAAAAAAATTTGATAGAAATCTGTGGGCTCAACTGGAGAGTTAAGGCCTATTAGACACTCCACAAGTCTCCTGTAGCTGGACTGTGTGCCTAACTGATGCCCTTGTGCAAGCATCATTTGTTTAAAGAAACGTGCATGTAATGCATAGCTTCTTCCATTTTTCCAACCAAAAATTAATGAGGGTTAACATTTTTGATTACTGAAGAATTTAATAGATTGATATGTTATTTTGGTTACAAAATACATAGTTTAAGTGATCAATTATTAACAGTGAAAACAGTTTCTTTCTGTTGTTAATCGGGGGTAGAATAGAAAAAAAACATTTATAAGAATATTTCCTTTGGGTCAAATGTGATGTTTCTTTCAAAATATGATGAGTTAGTGGTTGAATCAGTGTAAAGATCATATTTGGAAGACTCTATGTTTAATTAAAGTTAAAAATTAAAATTTTACCTAGAATATGGTACACTTTTCATGTTACTTCTAATATTTTGTTTTTCTAATTTATCATTTTTATGACTATGTTCCTCAGTAATATTGTTACATTACTGTTATTTCTATTATTATCCCAACTTTAAAACCAAAGCCAAGTAAAGCTAATCAAGTAATCTAAATAATATAAGAAAAAGTGAAAAACAAGAATCCTCATCTCAGACTTATTCAAAGACCAGTGCTTAAAAAAACTTTGGTGTGATAATACTGTTTTGAATTCCCATGTCCATAATGATCAACCTTGAGTTACTATGTGTCATAATAATTGACCTGAGTTAAGTGCTAATACCTAAAAAGAGAATGATGAGATTTAATGGAAAAATAGTTGCTGCAATATCAGAAATATAAGAGCTGTTGGATCATGGAAAAGTGAGTAAGTCAGGCTCAAGAAAGCAGTGTGGAGTTCAAAATCAAGGCAGTGATAGGCAGAGAGATATAGTATATGTCAATAGTATATGCTCAAGTATATGTCAATTCAGGCATGAAGTGAACAGGCTGGTCCAGCGAAGTCCCTGATTTAAAGGGTAAAACAAGTCAGAAATCACATAGGCAGTTGATATCTAGGCGCATATATCTTTTGTCAGTCAAGACATATCACCAAAAACAAAATGGGAAGGCATACAGTGATCAAGATATGTATGCAAAGCCTCCTGTATTTCAACCAGGAAATGTTCTGTACATTCTCATATGAGATCACCCTAAATAAAACCAAGTTCAGTAAATGGGATAAACTTCCCATATCCAGAAGTCAGTGAGAACACACAAGTGAAAGCATGTTCAGTTTTTACTGAGAATTCTAAGCTTAAAGTGCAGACTGATCATAAAGCCATGGCCAACAGTGAAGTGATTGAGAGAGGGATGGGAGCATAGGGAGAAAATGATAATAGAAAAAATATGGTAAAAATTTTAATTAAAAATAACATGGAGTAAATCTTACTTATAACAAACAAAAATAAAATTAAATACATACATACATATATACATAAAATCAAGGATAAGAAGATCTAAAAAAGGAGTGATACTGATAAAATGTACATTCTTTGTTTTAGATTGCCTTTCGTTTGTCTTAGCCTCTAGGAAAGACTTTTCCAATGAAGTACACGGAATCTAATTTGATATGTAAAGTATACAAGCTACAATGTGCTGGCAGAGCTTTAATCTTTTCCAGCACTTCCTTGATCACAGAGTCCTTATTTCAACATGTTGAGTAAAATTTAATATTCTCCATTTGATTTAGGGATCCAGAATCATTCTACAATGGTTTAAGAACATCAATATAATTTTTAGTTTAGTATTACAACAAACATACACACAATGTAACAAATAGAGTATTCTGTATCCACAAAAATGAATTTAATTTTCACTCATGGTCAATCATTAAATTTATATTTCTAGCCCTGGACTTCCTTATGAGCTCTAGATGTATCCAGGGCCCTACATGAGATTAATTATTTTGAAAGCAAGTCAGATTCTCTTTTGTGCAATAATTAATTTATTATCTCCCCATCCTCTAAATCTGATACATTACCAATTTTCCCTAAATAGGTAAAGTAAACGAAAGCCCAGTTGCTCAAACCATAAAAACCAGAGTCTTTTTACCTATATTTGGACTAACCTTTTATTAAATTTATTCCTGATTTGTTTATCTTAATTCTTAAGCATTCCTTAATGTGCCTCCTTTTCTTGCTGGCCACCATCCCAGTAGTTCAGCTACTATCAGCTGTCACATGGACCGTGGCTATAGCTTCCAGAATGGTTCCGAGCCCACACACTTTTTCTCTCTAGCAATGTGTTCATGTATGCAGAGACTTCTGAACCACATTAAGAAATTTTAAATTCATTTCAAGAGTAATAGGAAGATAGTGACATGTTCCAGGCAAAGTGTTAATTAATGAGGTTGATACTTTGGGAATATCATAGATAAATATATCGCAGTTAAATGATAATCTAATCTTTTCAAACATAATCTTCTGTTATAAATAATAAAACGGTTGTAACATCTTATTTGCTTTGGAACATTTGATTATTCTTTACACTCACTGCTATATGACTATGAATACTGTGAAATAAAAGAAAAAAGTTGCATTTTTTTCCAGTTTTGATCAATGTATATTAGACCTTCTTGGTTAGCAACCACTACCTCTGTATATGAAGTATACGAAGTTTTAGTAAATAGGTGATAAAGAGAAAAGCATCACTGACAGGCACAGCCCTGCCCAGGACTATCCCCAGGTCTTGGTGTTTCCACTGCCCTGATGCTCACGGCCAGGACTTGCTCTTCTTGTGCTGGACATAAACAATTCTATAAAACATCATCATCAGACAAGGCCACTCTCTGACCATGATGGATCAAGACAAAAACAAAACCATTCCCTAATCGTGTGAAAACTGACAAAAACATGAACAATTTCCCGAGCACAAAAATGACCCAACAACGCCCCGTCGCACTTAGTATCAGTGACTGTTGCTGCTTTCTTTGCCAGTTTCAGAGTGAGCCTCAGTCTGTCTTCCCTCCTGCTAGATATGATGTGGATTTCAAAACATTACAACTTTCACTGGTACTTTAAGCATGCTGCTACACATAGATTCATACTTTACTGATATCAAGCCAAATTGGCTATAGGTAAAATAAGTAATTAACTAATTTTTCAATGTACTTTTCCAGGCATACTTAAGAGTATGCTAACCACTTACCACACTGAGGGGAGAATACAGTTTGTTGTTAATTTGAATTCCCAAGACTGAATTGGGGTTATGGAAATATAATTTTTAAAAAGTAAAGAATGAGAGAGAGTATATGAATAAGATACCCCAGATCCGGAGTTGAATGACACTGTATACGTGGTTTACACTCTAATAGCCAAGCAGCACTGCACACTCATACTGTAGGGAGCTGAACAGAAGTCACTGAAAGTTGTGAATGATGATAATGATGACTGTGGTGCTGATAAGAACATATTTGAGAGGTGTTCAATATAGTTGTTTAAATAGTAATTAACATATAAAATTGCATTACATTATTTTATATGTATATTGTAGCATGAATTTATTAATTCCCTCAGGAATAGATTGAAGTGAAATATCCAGGAAAAGTGTTGAGAAGGCATTCATGTGCAACAAGATAAAACAGATTGAAGAGCTTTAAAACACAAAGATTCTCAGATTACATTTAAAATGTACTTCTGTCAATGCCTATCTACACCATATGTAATTTAAGAACAAAAAAAAAGTTGAAGTCAAAAATATTGGAAGCAAATAATTGGTATGGCTATATTAATGGTTATATAATGATAAATTTAAATTTATTGCATAAATATACATATATAACTTAATAAAAATCATAAATATAGAAAGCAGAAATTGTTAAAAACAAGGATGAATAATTACCAAATTTACCAAAATAATAGTGGGTTATTTTCATACCTCTCTCTCAGTTACTTATTGGTCAACTAGAGAAGCAGAAAGAGAAGAAAGGGAGGAAGGGAGGGAGAAGAGGAGAACAGAGAAAAAGTACAATAAAGAAAATTTGAACAATGAACTTAATGAGCTCAACATAAAAACTTGGAACAGACATAGAAATTTTAGATAAATTGATGGCATATTTTAAAAACTATCTAGAAACTAATTGTAACAAAATCATTATATCAAAATTTCTATAATAAGGAAAATGGTGATTTGAAGGACATCTATAACTCTGAATGTTTATATTATGAAAGAAGAATGGGTAAAAAAATATATATACACATTATATATACTTTTTATTTCTAACATAGGAAGTTAAGAATGTAACAGCAGAATAAATCAGAAGGAAAAAAAAGGAGGAAATGAGAAAATAAAGGACATCTGACATCAATAATAAATAAAGACCAATAAGACCAAACTTATTTAGGTATAGTATAAATGTACCCTTTGATATAATTGACAATGAAAAATAAGTGGCAACATGGAGAGTAATGGCTAAAAACAGGTAAAACTACAGATTAATAAGGTAAAAAGATAATAGATGTAGTAACTTTATACCAAAAATATGCAAAAATTTTGTCAAATATAGGTGACTCATATCAAAATGTCAGGTTCCAGAAAACTATTTCCAATATAGCCTCTTTATAAATTCAAAACAAATAAAACTAAATTATGTTTGTAGATATATAGAAATGTACATACTTTTATATATCTTACATATAATATAAATTTACTAAATATATACAGTAAAATATATGTATGCTGAAAAGTATATTTCTATTAATTTATATATTATATATAATCAATACTATTATACTATATCTATCATATTTCATATATAAAATTATATATTTATGTGTGTGACATGTATCACCATATATATTATAAACCATAACATATCAGTACATGACATAGCATGTATTTATATGATATATAATGAATATATTAGTTTATATTATATATAAGTATTTTAAAGCAAGAAAGCAATAAATGGAAAAATCAAGGTAGCTGTTTTGGAGGAGCTGACAGGCAGATAACAGTTAATTCTAGATTAGATGGCAGGTAAAATACCGTGAACATGTACATTATACTTTTAAATATTTAAAATAACACAGCAAAATTAAAGAATATTATATATGCACTAAATTTACCAGGAAGTTATTTTCTAAAGATTATGAATACCCTACTTCAGAGCTCCTAAAGTCCATAGAAGTAATACTATTAATGCCTCCCATTTGGCAAATGCTTTTCAAATACGTTATTTTTGTGTGTGAGAGCTGTTGTTCTGAACTGGCCTTTAAGTCCACATGAGATCTTAAAACCTAATGTAAATTACTGAGTGCCTCTCTGGCTGGTCCCTGCCCATTAGTCTTTCTATAATTCATGAGAAGTATGAGAGAGCACTGAGCTTAATTTCTCAACTGGACACACCACCGGAGCCACTAATTTTACAGGGCTCTTTACTGGTAAATTCTTTGAGTGCACTGTGTTTCCTTAAGTAAGGTGAGTCTTAAAATCTATTCCAGTCTGTTATAAGACATGCAGCCTTATGCTGCAGAAATAAATTCTATATGCTTTAAAAAAGCAAAAGTATGTTCAACATATTACTCAAATAAGCCAACTTAATGTGTTGTCGTTAAGAGCAAAGTTAATGCTGTAGTTAGCTTGTCTGATGGGAAGATGCATATAACTAGTGTAGAAGAATCTGAACGGATTTGTACCAATGTCCAATAAGGGAGGGGAATAATTAAAAAGGAAAAATGACAAATTTTATACAATTTTAACTTTACGTATATAGGATATTTTGAAAATTTGGGTTCACAACTACTTATTTGCACATATTCACCTGACATTTCATTAAATAATATACTATGGATGTCATTAATTCAAAGAACTGTTAACTCACTAAGTACAAGTTACACTGGAGCTCACAAAGATTTATTAACTTTGGCTAAAATTACTATTTTTGTTTGTAAAGCAGTGGTTACTTATGTTTATATAAAGGGGTATAAGTCGAAGTGACTCAGTTTTTTTGCCTATCCATAGCACAAATTTTTGTGTGCTGACCTATTCCTTTTCAGGTATATTGATCTTCATTCTTACCCTGTCTTCTACTGAAGTGGTTATTGGGGGAAAATATTCATAGTGGGAAGAGCATTGGTAATAAGTTGTATGAATTGCTTTGTTATAGAAATTTTCCTTTTTTAAGTATTATTATAAAAAACAGACACCAAAAATGAATACTAGATAGCAAGAAGAAATGATTCAAGAACTTAAGGCTTGATTCAATTATTGAATATTCTAGATACCATTTCAGTTATGATGGGCCATTTATATAGGTGTTATAACCCCCATCATAAGGTTGAGAGTTTTTAGATATCTCAGCTAGCAAGAATCAAAATATAATTGGGTTGCATTTTGTTTGTCTGCAAAATCTGACTTATATTTTCTTTACCATTTATTTGTAAGCTGAAGATATGACATAAACAAAGGTGAGCACCAATGGGCCAAATAGCAAAGAAGTCTTCCCTACCATGGAGCCTTCACCATAAACTCTACCTACACTAGAACAAAGACCTGATTTAATTGTTGAGCTCTTGTACAA
This sequence comes from Carollia perspicillata, assembly GCA_004027735.1. NCBI lineage: Eukaryota > Metazoa > Chordata > Mammalia > Chiroptera > Phyllostomidae > Carollia > Carollia perspicillata. Next base: position 16,316 of record PVKM010027602.1, read on the forward strand.
GGGTTCAGGTTTCCATTTGAAGATGATTTAAGGAGGTCTTTGCCTTCTGCAAATCATTTTCCTAACTACTAAATGTGACTTGATCCTAGAGTTGAGTATCTGCCTATTTAACTCCACATGTATTTCAATTTATTTCATTCATTTTATTCTGGTTTTTAAAAGGGATTAGGGATCATCTATCTGCCATTACATTTTCCTGTTGCAGTGCCTGGCTTTGCTAGCAAATGGTGAAGAGTGTTGATTTGTTAAAAGCCAACTGTGGGGGATAATGGGGGAGAAGGGCGAAGAGTTTACAGGAACAATTATAAAGGACATATGGACAATAACAAGGGGGGTTGGAAACAGGGGAGGGAGGTGGGGAGGGCTAGGGTAGTGGGGAGGGGTGAGGGGACGAGGCAGAAAACTGTGCATGAACAACAATAAAAATGTTTAAAAATTACATTTCTAAAATAAAAATGTATTGGATTAAAAAAAGCAAACTGTGTATTCATCCACTTGCTTGCTCCTACCCATTTCCCTATGCCATTCTGCTATCATCAGAGAAATGTGCCACTTTTCATGTTTAATGATTATTGCTGTCTGTTTTCCTCCCTATGTAGGGGGACAAATTTAAAGATGATGAAGTAAAATGTTTTATAATTTCTGAGTCAAAAGTGCAATGTTAATTGAGGCTAAGGCATCTTTGACAGCATTAGAGGTCAGGAAAAGATTATATAATCAAGGTTATTGTTAGGCAAACCATTTAATGCTTTTTCACTTACAAAGGGTCATGGAAAATATTTATTAAAATGCATTTGAATGTTTTTAATTTCTTAAGTCATTTTGAGAATTATATATTAAATTAGAAATATAAAAATTGAGAAAATAATTATTATGGAAGCTCTGTATTTTGTTAAATATAATATATGGCATTTCTCTTGAATAATGTAAGATATAAAAACAAAGACTAAAATTTTTTATTCCAAGTGTTTTTAATCTTTATTGAATTTTTCCATTGCCATTTAGAGTAATTTACTTTTATTCTATGTGTAACAACTGAGATTATAATTTACAAATATTTAAACCTGTTGTTTATTGAAATGACTGGAATTTATATTTAAATACACACACACACACACATATTCAAGAAAAAATTTTGTTTATTCATCAGATAAGCATTATATACCAAAGAGACAAAATGATGTACATACTGAAAAAGATTTAAAAGTTATAAATATAATATGCCAAATTCAATGAGAGGTGGTTGAGATAAAAATGAAAAATCACTAACTTTATACTGGGAGACAAGATAGAAGGAATCCTTTGTGGAAATCTGGTCTCAAGGGAAAATATTATTATTCTTTGAAAAAATAGTTATTTTTTTAAACATAAAAACTTGATGATAATTTATTTTTCAAAAGGATTGTAACAGAATTTAGCATTCCTTATATGCTTTGCTTCATGGACCCACCTAACAGAGTAGCCTATTAGAATAATTGTATCTGTGTTAAATTTCAAAGAAACTTTTTGTCTTCTAGTAAATTAATTGTGTTGGATCCTAGGATTTAATGTTTGGTCTCAAAAAGAAATATAAATATGTCTTTTTCTAAGTAAGATAAAAAGAAGTATTAATGAAGCTAGCTATAAGGTTTGCTGAAGAAGGATGTTTATGCTAAGATTAAGGTGAAACATTTTATGAGAGGAAGTGTGGGGGAGAAAGGAAGGTAGACTAAGTAATCGAGAATAATGGAAAGGGTATGGTTGCCTTGGCTTTTGTGGATGAAAGTACAGGAGTCAAGGAGGAAACAGATAAAGATTATTCCTATTGTTTTTCTTCTAAACTGTGTTCTTGTCAAACTTCCTCTCCCCCACTTCTTTCCCTACTCCATCTTTTTATTTTTGACAGCTAGAGTAGATATTAGGTTCTCCTGGTTAATATCACAAAGAAGTTTTGTGTGTCAGGTAAAAAATGTTCCTGACATGTGGAGTCATAGATCAAAAAAAGATCCATACTTTATAGAGCAGCTCAGCTTCAATAGCTTTCAGGAAGGAGATGGGTTTTAAAAGCAGATTAAAAAGACAAACTATAGCGAACACAGTGATGACTGCAGAAGGCGAAATGAGTGATGAAATGCAGTGATGGTTCCACTAATCAAAATCTGCAGAAGCAGCCTTAATCTCCCCAGTGTCTTATGAGTTCAACATACGATTCTAAACACTAATGTTACCTAATAATTTATGCCATCCTTCCCCCATTAGTAGGCTCTACATCTTTCTGTAATAGGAGCCAATATAAATGTCCAAGTTGTAAGAATACTGATAGCCTTGACTTGTTTACAGATAAATCATTGATCAGACTCAGCCTTTAGATCCATAGAGTGACTCATTTTGTAAATACATTTGCTGACATGGTTCTTAACAAGG
>PVKM010027603.1:0-18420 GCA_004027735.1 Carollia perspicillata
AAAAAAAAAAAATCTCATGACCTTAAATTTTCCTGCACTAAAAATGGCTAATGCTTATATAGTGCTAACTACATGCCAGGCTTCAGAAGAGCTTTATACGAGCTTTGGAAATATTAACTTATTAAGTCCTCACAGCAGCTCTCTGAAGTGGATACTCTTGTGAACTCATTTTACGGACAAAGCAACTAAGTTAGAGAGAAGTAAGTATTTTGCCAAAGGTCACACAACATTAAGTGGTAGAAATGGGATTTGAGATCCAACGGTTTGGTTCCAGAATTCCTGCTGTTAGCCATTATCTTATTATAAAACCCGAATATAAGCTGGAATACAATGCTTATATGTATTCAATGTTGGCATGGCATGACATTAACACAAAACATTCGACACATAAAACATTGAGCAACCAAAGCAATATTTCCAACATTTTATTACATTCAAAGAGATTCGATCCACACCCTACACAACATATTTTGCATCTCAGAGCCTTTTATTTGCCAAGTCTCGCCTTCAAATGTTCCCTGAAACCCAGCCCAGACTATTTTTCATTTTCTGTTTTCCCTACTTCTCTCTTAGCTCCTCATTATATAGATTGACTTGGTCTTCTGCCTTCATTCTTTAATATCTTGTCTATTTAGTCCATGACCTGAATTTTACAGAGTGAAGGGCAATCCTGTAATTAACTCAGCTATGAAGAATTTTATTCCTTTTATTCCCAACTGTCCAGTCTGGTTTCTCTCCTCCTATTTGTATATCTGGGTTTTTTAAATTGTTTACTTTAATATTTACTGTATTTTTTACATAATCCTTTAGCCTCCTAATACCCCCCACCCCCAGCAATCACACTGTTGTCTATATCCATGAGTCCTTTTTCCTTTTTGTTCAATCCCTCCACCCCTAACCTGCCCCCAACACTAGCTGTATCCTGCTCTCCATCTATGAGTCTGTCTCTATTTTACTTGTTAGTTCAGCTTGTTCATTAGATTCTACGTATGAGTGAAATTGTTTTAAGAAAAACATAGACCCAGTAAACAGAATATGCCTTAGAGAGAAGGGGAGAGGGAGAAGCTGAGCAATAAAGAGGAAATTCTCCTTAGCTGATGGGAGGTGTGGAGGAGAAAAAGTAGAGTAGGTTAGGAACACATAAGCTAATAATCCTGTATTTTGCCATATTCCAAGAGATGCATGACTGTTGTGCCATATCCTTATTATCACAGATGAGATCACCCACAGAACTGAGGCCCTGGGGCGTGGCAGAGAAGCTTCCTTCTCAGTCTCCCTCACCTCACTCTTTTCTCTAAAGCTGTGAATTGCGATGAAGCACATGGAGAACCAGAGAGAATAAGAGATGCTTCCAGTCCTCCAAGCCCTTCTGCCCTCCAGGGGTCCATACTTTGCTTCCAAGCCTGAGGTCTGTTTACCTGGAGTAGTGAGAGCTGATTCAAGAAAGATGAAGTAGCCACACTTCATTTTCTCTCCAAGTAAACCAAGGGAACGGACCCTTCAATCCTGTAATAGCTACCTCAGCAAAGCCTCTCCAGTAAGTCCCTCTTCCCCATTTCTGCCCTGATCCATTTCAACTGTCCCCTAAGTCATTCCACACTACTGGTCTTTCTCTGTCTCCTTCTGCTTCTCGTACCACTGCCAGCTGAATCTTCCCCAATGCCAATCTGATCACACCACTTCCCTGCTCAAAATCTCAGTTATTCTCCTTTCCCTGTAAACGCTCACCTGACCTTCAAGACCCTCAGAACTCTCTTTCTAGACACATTCTTCTGCATGTATTGTGTGATCCACACAGGATCAATGATCTAAAACAGGTGACTCACTGATTGCTAAGCCCTCTACACTTTTCTACTCCATGCTTCTTACTCCCATCGTGTCCCCGCCTCTAAAATCACACATTTCCCTCTTCTCCCCTGCCCCCCATGTTACCAAATCCAAAGACCACCTGAAAAGCCACCTCCCCTGAGAAACACATTCAGACAGTTTTAACTGAGTGTGATTTCTCCCTTCTTTCATTTCCTGTGTCATTCATTCTATCTTCTCTATGACATTTTTCTGATACTAGAGTATCCATATGCCACCTATTTATTAAAAGGCACATGCTCTGTCTGACAAGTGTTTTCTTGCTGAACTTGACTATCCAACAGTGCCCAGCAAAGAGCCTTGAACATTTGCATGCTAAACATTCAATAAGTAGTAGTTGAATTCAAATGAAGTGGCAGGGCTAATATATATCTCTTGTCCTAATTGGTTATCTAATTTTTCACTTTACATCTTTGGCTGGAAGAGGTGAGACACATTCCTTTGGAGAAGGAGGATGTGAGGGAAAGCACAGCAGAGGCCCTTGACTTGGGCGGTCATGGTCATGTACATGCCACAGCTTGAATTTCATTAAAACCCAATAGTGTTTAGTCTCTGGGTGTTACCTAGTGGGCAACGCCTTTAACCAGCCTGACCTCATGCTTTTCAACTTTGTCACCTGTCACTGTCAGAGGACTGTGGCCCAGGGCATATGTCCAATAGGAAAGACAGTTACATCAGTTCAAGTCTACAAACATCCCTTCAACACCTGCTGTGAACCAGGCACTCTGCAAAGTGCTAGAGATGGAGGAATAAACAGAAAGATGTAACATGGACACCTCTAAAATATAATTCCAGTAAGAGTTAGTTGCCATGTACTGACAGCTTCCTGTACCAGGCCCTGGATTCAGTGTCTGACATGCATTGTCTCACTTAATCCTCACAGCAATCACTATCGTCACCCTCATTTTATAGATGGGAAAGTGGAGGCTTAAAGGAGTTAAGAATTTTACCCTGAATTAGCAGGTAGTGAAGCTAGAATTTAAACCTAGGATTTATAACTTAAGTCCATTATTAGAAGCACTAACTTTGCTTCCTCAACAAGTTTTTGTTCTGTTTAAAACAGATTCTTGCTCCCTTTATTTTCTGAGTCTTGTGATATGGCCTTGGGTGAAGTATGAACAACATAAACAATTTTGCCTTCCTTTGCTTCTGGAGATTCTGCATATTCATAGAGCATCTCTTCTGGATTTCTCCAACATTCCTTCACCTACAGCACTCACACTAAAGTAGCCTATGGGCAAAGGCAGCATCTTAAAGATATTTCTCCCACACATTTCTGCCCTGATAATTCTCCTCTATGTGTTTTATCTTTTTCTATTGTATGAGTTTTTACAAAACCCCTCAAATCCCTTGTGGAACAGATAATGCATAAGGAAATCAAGTAAGACTTGCACCTCTTGGCTGCTCAATATGTCACATGAATGTAGAATGATAGATCCTTAATGTGTGAAGGAGACTTAGGAATGTCCCTTCCAGTTTTCGTTTTGCTCACGGAGGTGCCGGCTGGGCTTGTCGGACTCCTGGTCCCCACTGCTTCTGGAGCACTCTCTCTATTGTTTCTTGTGTATAGGGATTTTTTTTTATATGGAACATGTTCTCTAATAAAAATTTGATTTCTCATCTGAACCCTTGTGCATTGCTGATGGGATTATAAAATGGTGCAGCCACTGTGGAAAATGGTGTGATGTAGAAATATTTCAGCAATTTCTTTTCTGAGCAAAACCCAAAAGACATGAAAGCAGAGATTGAAGCAGAGATTTGCACACCCAATTCATGGTAGCCTTCCTTATTCACAATAGCTAAAAGGTGGAGGCAACCCAAGAGTTCATCAGTGAACGAACAAAAACATAGTATATCCGTACAACAGGATATTATTCAGACTCAAAGTGCAAGATATTCTGACACATGCTACAACACGGGTAAACCTGGAAGATATTATGGCAAGTAAAACAAGCCAGTCACAAAAGGACAAACACTGTATGGTTCCACTTACATGAAGTACCTGGATTGTCAAAATCACAGAGACAGAAAGCAGAATGGTGAGTGTCAGGGGGCTAGGTGCAGGGAGGGAATGAGGAGTTTCTGTTTAATGGGTATAAAATTTCAATTTGGGGGGGATATGGATGGTGATGATGGTTGTATAACAATGTAAATGTATTAATGCCACTGAACTATACATTTAAATATGGTTAAGACGATACATTTTATATTACGTATATTTCAGCACATTGTTTGAGTAAGTTCAGTTTCTCATTTAATGGAAGAGGAATGTAAGTTTCAAGGTGAAATGGCTTGTTCAAGTCTCTCAGCAAAGTGAGTAGCACAGCTGGGAATTGTGAACCCAGGGCTCCCTGTTGCCACATACTCCCTGCTCCCTGGGTCGGAGGGCCCAGAGGAAGCCCCAGGGAAACTCCAGAGATCATCACCCTCCAGGGTCAGAAAGTGTTTCCTCAGCAGCCTTTCCCCCTTGCCTGAGGCCTTGCTACCTTCATCCCACTTTCCTCTTCTTTTTCTCCCTGAACCAAATGCTCTGTATGATCAAAGCATGTAAGTCCTCGTGGCAAGGCCCTGGAAAATCAACCACAGATGGAATGGGCTCCAGTGGAAAATGTGTATGTAGATGGGCGTTTTTCTGTTTTTTCCAGTTCTCTCGGCTCTTAACTGTTGGGGTTTCATTCCAAGTGGAATTTCCAGCCCTACTCTGGCTCCTCGTGCAGGAGATTTGTTTCTCCACGCGCATCTCTCTGAGCTTGCTGGTCGTCTCCTGTGGACGCTGCTGGTTGCCTCGCTCCTGGGGCTCTGCCTGCTGGGCTTGAGCGGCGCCCCCATTGCTGAAGCAGCATGCCCTGGCAAGCTTGGAGGGCATGTCCTGCGCAACCTGAGAGAGGACACACCCTTGGGAAACAGGTTGTTTCACTTGCTGCAAAACATCTGCTCCCTTAGCATGCTCAGCATACCAGGGGAAAGGCCTCGGGGAGGCCCAAGTCGAGCTTTGATTTGGTCTTCGGATCCAGATGGACCAAAGGCTTAGCCTAGGGTAGGAAGGCTGGAGAAGGTGGTAAGCATTTGGAACCAGTCTGAGAGCTAATAAATAGATCAGCTAGTGATCTGAGGGGAGACAGTTTTTGTAATCTTTAGTCAACAAATATGTATTGAGCACCTACCATGGACTAGACACTGTGTTAGGAGCTGGGGATAGGCTAGTGAATGAGAGAAAGAAGTCCTCATGGAGCTTATAGTCTAGGGAGGGAAGCAGATTATAAGTAAGAAAACAAGTAAATAAACAAGAACCTTATAGACTGTGAAGTCTAGGGAGGAGACAGTGAGATGAGAACAGGTCATTGTGGCAGGAGAAAGCAGTTACTCTGGTTTGTTAGATGAGGTGGCAAGAGCAAGAGGTGGTTAGAGAAACCCACACTGAAAAAGTGACTCTAAACTGAGCTCTGAAAGGTAAGTCAAGTACCTTTGAAACAGCAGATGCAAAGGCTACAAGACAGAGAGGCGGTGGGGGTGGCTGGCATTTGTGAGGACCAGAGGGTCCACTGGTGTGTCTGGGGAATGAAGAGTGAAGGGGAGATGAGAGGCCAAGACACAAGGGTGCTGGTGGGACACAGTAGTGAGTTTGACTTTTACTCTAAGGGCAACAAGAAGCCCCTGAAGATATAAACATAGATGGAAATGATTCTGAACAGACCTCACCCCCTTGGCTGAAACCTTCTTACTCCAACCATTCTTTCTTAACTACTAGGCCCCAGTTTTAAATACGCCTTCCTCTGCCCTCATGCTAAAGGGTAGCAGTTGTACTGTCAGAAATGCAGAGGTCCATGAGATTCCCAAATGAACCGGCCCATGTTAAATCTACTTTCATAAGTTTCCATTTCTTTGTCTGCTTTTAAGGTGTTGGAATTCAGCATTAAGAGCCTTCTCCTGTCTGAAGCCTGACAACATAGAAGAGAAGTCCAAGAGCAAATCACCAATCTCATTCCATCTGGAATAAAGATCAGACCAGCTGATCTGTAAATTAAAAGTGCAGATTTCCTTTCCTGCCTCCTCTCACTTAACAACTAAAGTTAAGCAATAAGCATTGAACTGGTGAATGACACATCCATCAGAAATCTATCTGCGCATATTTTCATTATTGACTAAGGTCACAATTAACCTAATTGAGGCACACCCTTGTCCTCCTCAATGCCCCCACCCACCCACAGAGGAAACCCCAACCCACTCCCCACCTGTGACCCAGAAGAACAGAAATTGTTTCATAGGAGCACATGGACACAGAGCCCTCTTGCAGAAAGATGATCTATGTTCTGTTCCCCATAACACAGGGCTGGGCCATGGGGCATGGACAATAGGTTGACATCTGGAAGACATGCAAGGACAGTATGTGTCCCAGCTGGAAGGATGGCCTTCCCACTGAACACTGTCTTTTCCAGGTCACTTCAATGGTACCCGAATCCTGCTCTCCTTCTTTCTTTTCTTTCATTTGTTCCACAAATATTTATTGGGCAGTAAATAGATGTCATGCAACAATGTCTTTTTATGCGCATGAATCTTTTCTGGTGTGAAGCCGTGGAAAGCGCATGGATTCTGAAGTCAGAAGTCTGCATTTTTGAGTTCAGGAAATTTTGCTTGTCTGGAGCAAATAATTGTACTTCCATAAACTTTGGTATCTCTTTGGCAACCTAAAGGCTTCTCTGAGGGTTAAATGTAGTTGTGAGCATGGAAGTTCTGAAAATCTTAAAGTGCTTCAAATGCTAGTTGGTTTTTGAGGGTATTGTATTTGTTTTAAGATGGATCTCCTTTCGGTCATTCACAACCTCCAGCCAAGAGAAGCTAACAGAGGTTAAGCTTTACTTGCACATGCCCCGTCTAAGGTCCACTGAATAGCCTTAACAATGTATTCCAAAAATCATATGTCTTTATAAAGCTTGGAAAGTAAAGACATTTTAATAGCAAGTGGTTTAGACCACTACATCTTTCATCTCCTACTTTCTCACTGTCAATCTTTTCTTATGAGTGACTTTAGGCATTTTTGGTATCTGGCTAAAGAGAGTTGAATTGAGGATACATGAAGTTTGGATTGGGTAGTGTATATTCTGCGGTTTGTAGTCACTTCCATGTTTAGTTAAGTTATTACTATACCCCTTGGTATAGTAATGGCCGTCAGGAATACTCCTTTCCCTACCATGGCAACTCATCTGGCACCATAACATAAAAGTGCAGCTCTAAGGGCAGAATTGTAATATGAATGTGTCCCAGAGTACTGAGCACAAGAAATTGGTGGGTATAATGGAGGAGAAATAAGGTTTGAAACATATGGAATCAAAAGCTAGTCTTCAGAAAGTTCCTTCAATAATCAGATACATACAAATTTTAAGAACATTTTATTTATTTATTTTTAGAGAGAGGGGAAGGGAAGGAGAAAGAGAGAGAGAAACATCAATGTGTGGTTGCCTCTCGTGTAGTCCCCACTGGGGACCTGGTCGGCAACCCAGGCATGTGCCCTGACTGGGAATCGAACTGGTGACGCTTTGGTTTGCAGCCCACGCTCAAACCACTGAGCTACACCAGCCAGGGCGATACATACAATTTTAAGTGGAAAATTCAGTTCTCATTGACCCCTAATTTTATTTTATTTTTTAATGTTATTTTTATTTTAATTGTTGTTCAAGTACAGTTTTCTGTCTTTTACTCCCATCCCAGTCCACCCCCCTAGTGCTCCCCATCTCCCTCCCATTTCCACCCCCTTAGTTTTGTCCATGTGTCCTTTATATTTGTTCCTGTGACCCCTTCCCCTTTTCCCCTGAAATTCCCTCCCCTCTCTCCCCTCTGGTTACTGTCAGCCTGTTTTCTATTTCAATGTCTTTGGTTATATTTTGCTTGCTTGTTTGTTTTGTTGCTTAGGTTCCTGTTAAAGGTGAGATCATATGGTATTGGTCTTTCACCACCTGGCTTATTTCACTCAGCATAATGCTTTCCAGTTCCATCCATGCTGTCACATAGGGTAGGTGACCCCTAATTTTAAGTAAAATTTTGCTACTATCAAAAAATATGTGTGATCATACACAATTATTAACACATCACATATTTTCTTCTTTTTTGATGGGAATCTTGCAAAATAGAATTAATCACAATTCCTGGGTTTATAGGGCATAAACCTGTAGCAGAGGAAAGCACACCCCCGTGTGAAGTCCCATGTTTATGCGTCGGATCAGATCAGTCACCTCTTAACATATCTATGCTTTTTGTGCCGACAATGTCTGTTCTCAGTGAAATGAAACCGTGTTGCCACAGACACAGCAAACTGACCTGGAGAAACAAGTGCTCCTGTACTGAATCTCCCATGCATATTCATTAATAAGTCAGTGTTAGTATAAAAGTAATTTGATTACATTATTATATAAACCAATATAAGAAGCAATTTAAAATTGCTCTTCTGTGTGCCTTAATTTCATATTAATTTTATACATTGTTTAGAATTAATGAGCACATAAAAATTATCCCAAAGCTTTATAGAGGCATGTAGGACAGATAATGAATAAAAACAACAAGCATTTTTTTGATTTGGTGATATTTGTAATGTCTGCCAGCTTTCTTATATTTGAAAATGACTATTCCTGTTCTTGTTAAATATGTGTTTATTGTGTGTTCTTTATACATACTTAGTTTGTATTCTTTTTCTTAAAGAGAGCCTCCAAATTGTATAGGCTTCAGGTCCGTCAAAGCCTGGATCCACCCAGCCTGATTCAGTGCGAAATGTGGTTACCCCGCCCTCCTGAATCCGGGATCCCTGCTCCAATCACTGCTCCGCTCTTCACCAGGAGCTCTGAGCCCAAGAGTCCACATTGCGGATCCCTGGGCCTGCCACCCAGGACAAGAAACAGAGCATCCCCAAGTCTGCCAATGAAAATATTCTCATTAATGGGTTCCTGGAAGTTCGGGTTAGAATAGGATGCCAAGAAAGGGTAAGGAAGGAGGGAAACCGTAGAGGTTATTAAGGCAAATGCCTCTCAGAGAAAACTATACAGAGCTGGCTCACAGTGAAGACATTAAAAGATTGTTTGCACATCACACCCCACATGACTATTTCGAGCAGCAGTAACTAACCACAGGGAAACATCTGTAGTGGCAACTGGTGGTTGCTTGCCAAAATCCATCTCCTCCCCTTCCATAGTGTAGATTTGAAGCCAAGCTATGGACACTCATCAGAGATTCCACTTCCCAGGCTTCTCTGTAGCTGTCTGTGGCCTTGTGACTAAGTTCACTGGGCTGTGAGCAGAAGAAACTTGTGCCCAGCTTGCTTAAAAAAAATGCTTTTCTAGACTTTTTCTTTTCCCCGTTCTGCCAGCTGGAAAGTGGCAATGCACGGAGACTGGCCTCTTCAGTTGATACCACAGTAGTGTCTCAGTAATTTTACCACGGTGTTCCTAGACCAAAAGAAATAACTAATAGTTCTGTTTATTAAGTAGTTTTGTACAAACAACCTAATAAGTACTTATGTCCTAACACCTCAGTGTCAAGAGTTGTGAAGGGTCTGAGTTTGTATCCTATTTGTAAGCTAATAAATTAACCTGCCACAGTTTCATGGATGTTGGCAAAAGACATGAGACTCTTGGGTCAGAGGCGAAGGAATGCATTACTCACAGTAGTAGCAATCGTCAGAGAGTGTCAGCCTTTGCTCTGGTTTCCTGAGCCCCAGTTCCCATGGGTCTCTGTGAAGAGGGCTGTGTGACACCCGCACACGCAGTGGGTTGTGTTACAGGATGGGTAACCTGAATCTCAGGTTACCAAGCTATGGCAACCTGAAGCTTTCATAATGGGCAGTAAACCTGCCTGGTCATTGCTCTAGAGAGAGACATTGTTTCTATCATGCTAGGCAGTAAGCAGACGTGCTATTTGTTCCAGAGAGAGTCCCTACCTCTGTCTTCCAAGGCTATTAGCTATCCAAACATCCTAGGAAAGATAATCTGGGCCAAAGGCAGTCAGTACCTCTGCTTGCAAAAGCATGAGAGCCCCGTGGAGAAGTGTCCCCCAACATTTAATAGCCATTTGCAAAACTTATTATGCATAAATTGAAAGAAAAATATTTTACCTCACTTTTAAACAACCACGATCACTCAGTAGTGGGATGAGTGTATCTGTTGGGCACCGCACAACTCAATCCTTGGAATTGGATTGGACACCACCAACTCTTTCTCTGTTCCACATTCATTTTCTCATAGTACTTGTCTTTTGTTATAGCAGCCACGAAAAAACTAGCTTCGCAAAGTTATGATGTCATCAAAAAGTAGTGCTATCCAGTGTTGCAACTGTGAACTGCCTCAAGCTAGTAGTTAATGTGGTGTCTGTCAGATGTTGAGAGTCACCGTGTTTTTCTCAGAAATTTGACATATCCTGTGGCCCTCTGGTGAGTTCACTGAGGCCCCCTGGGACAACCCGAGGCATGGTTTGGGAGCTGCAGCCCTAAGCAACCATGGAAGAAGCGCTTGATTTTGAATGGCCTTGAAGAGTAGTACTGTTTTGATAGCCTAGACTAAGCAGATTGTTATAACATAGAGAAATAACTTTGACCCTCTTAAGTAAAATTGGGGACTCTGAAGTAGCATAGCTTTTATCTTAATTAGTACAATCTCCTACATAATTTTGGTGGTGTCTCACAATGTACTATTTGATAGCATATCAAATTTCTTACATTGTGAAAGAAATTATACCCTATGTGTTTCTTTTGTCTTTCTAGCCTTACTCATGACCTCAATTGACATTTATTGAGTCCTTACTATGCCCTGGCACCTTTCAAATCCAAGTCCACTTCTCTGTTCCTCAGTCCCCTTAGCTGCAGGCTCAGCTCTTGACCCTTGAGCCAAGTCTAAGCAAGCCTCTTCCCCATTTAGCAAGTAGGGTCTGGAAGTCATATCAATGCCTTACCCCCAGGAGTAGCTGTTGTGCCGAGTAGCTGGTGTGCCTTTGTTGCCGGGCTTGAGTTTGGAGCTCACTAAGATCTTGGGTGACGTGAACCGAACCATGTGGGTCAGTCCTTTTTTGCCAATCTGGTTAGGAGTGAGAAACTTCAGGCCAAAAGCCAAATTGACACATATACCAGGACACAGAGAATGTGTTCAGAGAGAGCGTAAAAGCAGCAAGATAAAGAGAGAGAGAGATAGTACTTGTTTTCACTGCCTAGCGCTGAGCTGGCTTGGACTGCTGCTGGGGTGCGGAGCCCTGTGTGTGCCTGAAAAAACGGAGCAGGCTCTGACCCATCAGTGATTGAAGGGAGATCCTAGAAGAGGGCTGGCTGGGCTGGCCTTGGTTAGTGTTGAGAGAAGCAGGCCCTGTGTCCACATACTACTTCTGCCATGAGAGAGGCAGAAAGAAGTGAGCCCTGACACCTTCCGCTTTCCTGAAAGAAAAGAATCCTGGAAGAGCACCCATCTTTCCACACCCCAAATTGAGTGACATTCTAATGCACATTCATCACCGGTACACTTGACCCAATAAATGTCCAAGAATTTGAACAATCCATGGCAACTTTTCTTCTTGAGAGGACAGCGGAAAGATGAACGAAGGGGCAGCTTTGCCTCCCTGAAAGCCTGGGCTGTGTAATAGTCATGATGTTATCGTAGTGGGAAGAGTTCGTTCACCTAAGGATGTCAGAGGGGTGGAAATAAAACGTGGTTTTTGGTAAACTTTAAATAAACTAGAAAATTTGTCTTAGTCTGAAAACCAGATTTCTGAGGTCAAAATCAACTAATATCTTTATTAATTTTAACTTGTAATTTGCTTAAACTCTTATTTTATTGAAAAATAATACGATTATTTTATTGAAAAATAAATGTACACAAAGTAAAAAAATCCAGCAGTATAATTCTCAGCCATCATGATGGGTGAAAAATGATGCCTGGTTTTCACGTGTACTTGTACTTCTTTAATGATGGATAAACGTGAGCATCTATCTCTTCACGGCTTAAAAGCTTTTTCTGTGGACTGCCTATCCACATCCTTCATCCATTTTTTTAATGTTGCTGTTACTTTTTATTGTTTTGTAAGAGTTCTTTTATTTGAAGGAAACCAGCATATTGTCTATTACAACTGTTTGAAGTATTTTTCAGAGGTCTTTTACTTTGTTAAAGTATTTTTCCATGCAGAAATTTTAAATCACTTAATATTCTTTTCACATGAAACCAAGTTCACTTACCACCTCAAAATTAGCATTTAAAAATAAAATAAAGGAGGGGGTGGGGAGAAAATACCGATAGTTGTAATTGAACAACAATAAAATAATTTAAAAATATATATACATAAATTCACACATCATCTAAATAAAGAATCACAATACAAAATAAAATAAAATAAAGACCTCTGAAATATTCCTTTTGAGTTCACTATTTATCACTTAGTTTCCATCCAAAATCATTTTGGATCGATTGTAGACTCAAGTGGATTATATAAACTTTATAAAAAGTCAAGAGACATAAAAAATAACAATTTTTGCACATGTGGAATAAGAGAATTGGAATTTAGCCTCTGGATAAGTCTTAGAACATTAAGAGCTGCTCTGTTCATAAGTCATGACCTAGAAACTCTTCCCACTGGCCTGGGGAGGTCAATGTGGCAGCTTGCCTTCTGTCTGAGATTGTGGGTATTAAAAAACATATCGCCTGTGAAAAAATCAAAGCCCAGGACTCAGGCTTTACAGTACCTATGTGCTGCAGGAACCCTAAGCATATAAGGTAATGACTTAACATAAAAACTGTTCAGGACCATTGAAACACTCAGGGGTCTGATAAAAACGAACAGAAAACTGCTCAGTAGCAACACTTCCATTACCCAGAGATCATGAGAAATTCGCAGTAAAAACAATTTCCACTGAAGATGGGTTTACAATAAAAAATTCACATCACATGATTTGATTTGTAGCACTCATAAGAATAATTGGCAGCAATACTTCCACTACCCAGAGATCATGAGAAATTCACAGCAAAAACAATTTCCACTGAAGATGGGTTTACAATAAAAAATTCACATCACATGATTTGATTTGTAGCACTCATAAGAATAGTTGACTACAAACAGGAGACTCTATTTCAGAATTGGAAATAGTTGGACAGTCTGAAGGACGGTGAGAATTTGACTGTCGCTTTCCCGTAGCATTTTACATAACCCCACTATGGGACCAATGCCTCAGGTAACTGGGTTTCTGTGCCTTATGGAGACCCGCTGAGTTTATGCAAATGGAGGAATAAGTCACAACTCCCCTTTCAAAACAGGAGCACAGCAAAAATGAATCTGACTGGTCAGGCTAATTTAACCCCCACAGCCTGGAGAGTAGAATTAAGGCTTCTTCCACACCCAGGTTCTCTCTTGGAATGAGGCACAGGGGCCTCAGCCATTTGCTGCATCATGCCTTGCTCCAAACAAATGTGAGGACTACGATTAGGAAGGAGTCCTGATCAGACAGGAACAAAAGATTTTCCTCCTCGTGTTTCTACATTCTATCAAAGGGAGGGGGAAAGTGTATGTTCAGAAGTCATTCTTTATTTGGTAAAATGAAGCAAATCACAGACCATTTTTCTGTGACCTGGAGAGCGAATCAAAAAGTGTTAGAAGTAATGGCATATTTTTATGCTTGCAAGATATGGCTTATTTTTAGGTGAGAAGCACTTGGTCAATTTTAATCATACTGTTTATACATGAGCTCAAGAAAAATTTTAAAATACCTTGTTAATGAATTTTAAGAATCACTTTGTGAGCAACTGACAACTAAATTCAGAAATGAACATTTTATTCCACAATAGCTCTTTGTCCTTAAAGCATAAGCTCACTATTAAATTACACGGTTGTTTCCCACACTGACATCAAAGGGTTAGAACGTGTTATTGACATCACCGAAGACAGTTACACACGTTGCCGCCGAAGAGCTTCTGGCCCAAATACAGAAGACTTTCAACTTTTCCTCATTAACTGGGGGTAGCTTAAACAAATTTCTCTACTTTTTCAATGACAGAAACTTGAAAACCACTAGGCTTGGCAGGCAAGGCAAATACCCTTGGAATTGGTCCGAGGTAATGGTCAGTCATGCGATCAGAAGGGCTGACTTGTTTTTCAGGCTCTGTACCTCCCGGTCCATCCACGCTTCCCCGACATCACGGGACCATGCTCACTGCTTGTCCGGCCTAGCAGTCCCATCCTATGGAGCACTCAGAGGTCTACAGAATCTGTTCTCTCTGTAAAATAAATACATTTATTATTATAAATAAATACATATATGTATTTTAAAAATAGGATACATTTAAAAAATAATTTTGTCATTTGAAAGCACAACGATGGGTAAAAATAGATAGTAATAATAAATAATACAATAAGTAACAAATAATAATACAAGAATAAACTCTGTTTCATGTACTCATAACTGCAATCCTATTTTTGCCCACACCTATATTTTATGTGTACTGAAAGTGCTAGGAAATTAATCCGGTCCTGACTGGTGTGGCACAGTGGGTTGGGTGTCATCCCAC
Source organism: Carollia perspicillata (assembly GCA_004027735.1). NCBI lineage: Eukaryota > Metazoa > Chordata > Mammalia > Chiroptera > Phyllostomidae > Carollia > Carollia perspicillata. Next base: position 14,382 of record PVKM010027603.1, read on the forward strand.
AAACCAAAAGGTCATTGGTTTGATTCTCAGGGCACGTGCCCAGGTTGCGGGCCAGGTCCTTGGGTGGGGTGTGGGAGAGGCAACCGGTCGATGTTTCTCTTGTACATTAATATTTCTGTTCCTCTCTTTCTCCCTCCCTTCCTACTGCTCTAAAAATAAATAAATAAAATCTTTTAAAAAAGAAATTAATCCCTATCTTTTTAAAAGCAAGTATTGCTTTTAAGAATAGGCTGCTGCTAAATGTTCATCTTAGAAAACAGTTTTAAAAAGTTGTTAAATTTTACCTAATGGGACACTAATACACAAAGAAAGGATAAGGACACTCTTAATATACAAATACAAAAACCTCTCTGAGATGTATTATAAAACAACAAAAAAATCAATTTAAAAAACCATGTGTTTAATGATAGAGTATTAAGTATCAATGAGAATGAGTGAATTATAACTACATCTGTCAATATGGAAGAACCTCACAGACATAATGTTGAGCAAAAGAAGCAGGCACAGACATATTAAATCATTCCATTTATAGAAGGGGTTCAGACTGCAGAAGTCCCCTGTGCCGTTAAGAGCCAAGTGTTCCCCATTTATAGAAAATATAAAGACAGCAAACATGTGCTATCTGAAGAGTGAAGACCCTAAAGGCCTGTAGTGAGTGAAAGGGACATCGAAGGTGGCCCTGGGGTCAGGTAATGCTGTTTGTTGATTTGAGTGTTGGTGGCACAAATGTATTCAGCATCATTCCAAATCTACATGCTGCCTTCTCCTCTGTGGGTCTTTGTCTCCCCGCCCCCTGTGTGTCTATAGTGTGAGGACACATGTGATTGCATTTAGGGCACGAGGACAGCGTAGGACAAGTGCCTCGTCCCCAAATCCTAAACTTGGGCGCCTTTGCAAAGACCTTCTTCCCCAATTAGGTTACATTCACAGACGCCAGGGGTTTGATGGGGATATGTTTTGGGGGGCCATTTTTTGACCTATCACATGACCCTTATAACCTAATGACAGAGTGGAACCTAAAAGCAGGGAAGAGGCGCTCCCTCCCTACTCTGCCCTGCACTTCAGCAGCGTAGGGTGAGAGTGCAGGATGCTGGCAGCAGAATCCAGGGACATAACATTGTCATTGAACTCACTTAATCATAAGGACCCAAGAGAAACTGCCTGCCGGCATCCAGAGTTACTTAAGGTCAGGAGAACAGAGGGCTTTGCAAAAGGTTGGACTCTCCATTAGGAGAAGGGGGCAGGAATACTCTCTCACCTCTCTGAACAGCTCTGTATGTCACAAGACGAGTACACCAAGCCTGGGACTGGCTTGGGGGACCTCTGAAGAGACTCTCTGCGCCTCTATTACAGCTGTTAGTCTGACAGGTCAACCCATTCCGAGGGACCCAACTGCCGGCCTGTGGTGGTGCCTCGTGCTCCGCCTCAGGGGTGACAGCCAGCCCAGTGCTTGTCAAGGCTGCACCATCCAACTCCAGGCCACCTAATTCCTCAGGCTGGTTCTGGGTCTGGATGGCTTGATCCAGGCCCAGCCTGGGGCCAGTGTCAAAGGTCACCCCTGTGGTATCTCAAATCAGCTTGGGCTCTGGGAAATACGGGGTGGCAATGGTCAAAGTGCCAGAATATACTCAAGGCCGGAGGCAGAATCCTGGCATTTCAGAGGTATGCAGTAGGTACATACTAAGGTGTGGTCTAGCAGGGTCTCCTGTACCAAGGGCTTGTAGGCAGCTCCAGCATTTCAAACAAGCCAAGAGCTATGGCAGGGGAGAGAATACAGGGAGGGCTGGACAGGACTTGGGCATTGTTAAACACTTAGTTGAGTATCTGTGGGCAAGTCCTAAGATCTCTAAACAGAAGCTGGGCTTTGTTTTTGTTTTGCTTTGTTTTTAATAAAGTACAAGTACAAATTATGTCATTGTCTTTTTTCCTGCTGGCCTTGCTTACTAATCCGCCTCTTGATAAAGTCCAATGCACCTCCCCTAAACACGCAAGTAGCTGAGAGTGTCCTGACACCTCAACCCCTCTGTTGCCCTGTTAGTGCGAGACCCCTGCTCAGGCCATGCCAGGGTGAGGGGTGGAGCACAGAGCGAAGCCTGGCATCTCTGGAGCCTTGGGCTTGGCATTAAAGTTGCAGAGAGCATTGCAATGGAAAGCCTGGGGTGAGGGCTCCGGAGCTAACTGCCAGGGTTGATCTGTCTGTCAGTAATAAGGTAGGGAGATGAGTGGGCTTACTGCAAAGAACTGGATTTTACCTGCTTGGAGCCTGTTCAGCTCTTCACTCAGGGCTGAACCTAGTTTTTTTTTTTTAATGTGGTTGTTTGTTTTGGGCTCCAGCTTCCAGCAGTATCAGTTTCTGTCAGACCAGTTTGTTTAAAAAGCACTTTGAGTAAATACCAGCGGCCAGGGTGAAAGTAAAACAGGGAGACAAGAAAAATGTTTTGTTTTTATGCAACTTAGATTTCATTCCCACTCAGGGTTAAACAGAGTTCTCTTCAGAATCAAGAACGTCCATTGGCTGAGAGTGAATTTCCGAACTAGAGGAGAAATGGCAATTGGAGATCCAACCCTGCGCTAGTGGAGGCATTTGATGGAATTTATGGGCTTTAAGAAAGAAAGTCATTTGTACCTTTTGATATCTACTAGTTATGTTCCTCAAAGCTTGTATGAAAAATATCTAAACTGATTCCTGTTCACAATGCAATAGGTGAGCTCAGTGAGGGACCTTTCCCAGAAAGCTTTATAGAGCAAGGCCCCTGCAGGGCCAGGACTAGGGCCAGGCAAGTAAGGGACACCCAAAAACCTCAGCAGTCAAGATGAATAATATGTTAATGCAATTTGGACAGATGAGAATTAATGTAAAAATCCATAATGAACAAATGATCAAAATTTTAAATAAAGATTGGATGTGTCCCTGTCCCATTCTTTTCTGAGGTTTCAAGCACCTGCTATCACTTCAAGTGGGGCTAAAGCCACCCCTTCTCTGACTGAGAGATGGAGATAAATGTACAGGTAACGACCCCTAGGATGCCATCGTCACTCTCTACCTTGCTAAAAACGACCCCATTCTTTCGCCTGCACCACACATAAACCAAAAGATGGTGTTGGGACAAATGGATATCCACATGCAAATAATCACATTAGACCCCAGGATCACACTATATATAAATACTAATTCAAAATTGATCAAAGACCTAAATGTAAGAGCTAAAACTAAAGTAATTCTTAAAAGAATACAGATGTAAATATTCTTAGCAATGATTTTTGTACATGGTTCCCCAAGACACAAATGACAAAAGAAAAACAGATAAATTGGACTTCATGACCTTAGATTTGGCAATGGTTTCTCATATATGGCCCTCAAAAACACAAATGACAAAAGAAAAAATAGATAAATTAAAAACTCCTTAACGAGTCAAAGAACAGTATCAGTAAAGTAAAAAGAAAACTCACAGAATGAGAGAAATTATTCACAAAGCATATATCTGACAAGGGGCTTGTTTCTAGAATACAGAAAGAATCCTTACAACTCAACAACAAAAGACAGATGTCTCTATTTAAACGTAGTCAAAGGGTTTGAATAGACATTTCTCTAGAGGAGATACACAGATGGCCCACGTGCACACGAAAAGATGCTCAACATCATTATTCATCGGGGAGATGCCAATCAAAACCACAGTGAGATACCACTTCATGCCCATGAGGATGACCAGCATCTAAGAGACAGTATCAAATATTGACAAGGATGTGCCTTCCTCCAAGTATCTCCTTTGAATCGTGTTGGCCCCAAACTCTAAAAGCTCTAGTCTTCCTTAGGATAACCACGGGGAGGGAGCTCACCCCTGGACTGGTTTACTTCTCCACGTTAAGTACATAATAACTTCCTGTCTCGAAATGCACCTTGCAGTGGATGCTGCAATGTGCCACCTGGGTCCCCTCCTGGATTGACGTACTGAGCCTCCCAGCTTCTGGAAAGGTGGCCACAAGACTGCTCTCAACTGTCAGTCCTCACTGGTGACTACCTTTGATAATTTAAACTGCC
>PVKM010027604.1:0-18704 GCA_004027735.1 Carollia perspicillata
GGGCTCCACTGTGACAGAATCTCTGGAAGTGCACTTCTTAGTAGTCCCCTGCACACTTCTTAGTAGTTCCCAGTTAGTTCTAATGTGCACACACTTTCAAGACCAGTGGGGTGAAAGTTGAAGGTATATTCTGTTTTTTAATGTTTTTTATTGTTGTTCAATTACAGTTGTCCCCTTTCCCCCCATAATTCTCCCCCACCCTACCCATCCCCAAATCCCACATTTAAGATATATTCCTTTTGTACAGTCAATCTTCTCCTTTTCTCTCAGGTGGAGTACAAAATAGAAAAAAAAGATATCATCAGTTGCTGAAATTGGAAGATAGCCATTTTTCTGTGGACCTGCAAAAATAAAAGGTGATAAGTTCCATAACTGCTGTGTGGTGTATGCTTAACAAGAATAGTTTTGGTATCTTGATAAAAATATGATATTTTGGTGAAGTCCAATATGAAATATCAATCATTAAAGAACATAATGTGTTCATAAATTTATGTCCTATAATGCTAGAGAGATATTGGCCTTCATTGTGCACCAGAAATAAATATTTTTTGAAGTTATGTAGTTGTATTCTCTCTGTGTACTGTTGGTTTTGGCCTCTGTAGTAAATTCTGGGCTTGAAAATACCCTATAGAAAAATTTAGACCAAGCATAAAAAAAAGTAGCCATCTACTTCATGGATCAATTACCCATTTATTTAGTAGAAAATTTTTGTGAAATTTCTGTATTCAGTGCTACATTTTTCTATTTTAAAATAAATATGTTTGTTTGAAATACAGTGATAAATGTATTGATAGGATATTTTAATAAAAACATGCAAAATATTGACACATTTTATCTTTATATTTCCATTTTAACATTGAAATTTACTAATTTAAGATGAATCACTATAATAGAGCAATACTCATAGGTGATGACAAATTGGTACCATAAATCTATAGTTGAAAGTGAGAGAGTTTGATAAAAAATTCCAGGTTTCAACTATTAGGAAATCTATGGTGATTTATGAAGAAAATATTCCAAAGCTACTTCACATTGAAAGGTCAAAAGTGAATGAACTTAAATGTCAGAGGAAATTATAAGCAATAGTCCAAGATGGGCCATTAAGGCTAATGGCAATCAAAAAGGGCTCGCATAAACTCTGAACACAGATGGCATTTGGGCATTGAGAATATTGTGTGTAAATGTGAACCTGCTTTATACAGAGAAAGGAGTTACACATTTTGTTGTTAACAGTAAACCTATTATTTCTACCAAGATACAGTAGTCCCATTCCTCTGATACTCACTCTTACAATTAAATGTCCCTATTATAACACAACAGCAAATATAGCAAGACATTAAAAACCTGGAACCTAGGAACCTCAGGACTCTCTGAATGGCAAGCTGATGAATTCTGAGTTTCCTTATTGCCTCCCATGTATCTGGGAAGAGCACATCACTGAAGCTAACAACCTGGAACTGCCAATAGGCATGCACAGAAAAAATTAAAAGAAAAGCCAGCCTGCCTTCCTTAGCTAAAGGAACAGAAGAAGAAAAACCTAGCAATAGAAACATTACCTGCCCCAATTCAGCTGAACACAAACATAAGATGTGCACACACATACCACAGTTTCAGTGGGGACAGGGACAGTCAGGCTGGCACCCTTACTCTTCCCCATGGAAGCGGGTGGTATTACTCTAATCTCCCCACTGACTAGCAGGACACAGATGGGAGCTGTTCTTCCATCTTCCACGTGGTAGGAGCAGGCAGTGCTCCAATGCAGCACATTCTCTGACCGTGTGAGCCCCCACAACCACCCAGCTGCAATGAGACTTAATAATGGGCTTCACACATTCTCCCCTCTATAGTATAAGGGGTCCCAGTGAGGAGCTGAGTCTCTACCAGGTCTGTCATCACTGAGGATGAACAAGGCTGTGGTGCAAATCAGGGTTGGCAAGCACTCTGCAATGGCCCTAGTTGAGTTGACTCCCACCCTAACCTGGCTGTAACAACATTGGCAAAGTGGTCTGAAGCAGAGCCTCATGGGCATTCCTACTCCTCATCTGCTCTGGTCAGCAGGGCCTGATGCGAAGCTGGACCCCCATCCTTTTTTGCATAAATGAGGCAGAATGAGGTGATGTGAAGAAAGGTATTTGATTCCCACCCCTTGTGTCAACAAGGCCCATTAGGGAGCTATGCCTCAATCCCCACCTGAATGAAGAGGCCAGAAAAGGCAGTAGGAGGCAGACCTATTGGGCATACTACTTCTCCCTCCCTTTCTCTGGTTTCAGATACACAAGTGGGAGCTAAGCGTACAGCAGCAATACGAAAGTAGTCTGAGTCAGGCCTCCATATGTGCCCTCCCTAGTATCCCCAGGGCCTAGTAGGGAACTGATCCTATATCTTAGCTTAGAGGCAATGAGGTGTGGAGAGTCAGTGTCCCACTCTGGGCTTTAAACAGGTGTGACCTGGGAGCTGAGCTTCCACTCCAACAGTCTACAAAGTGTCCTCTGTGACTCACTTTTCCAGGGCAGTGGCAGTGACGTCTTGCATTTTTTCCACACATGCACTCCCTTTGTTTTTCTTCCTCTGTTCACATACCTAATTTATATTCCACATGAAGCTAATCACACACACACACACACACACACACACGCAACCCTCTTACTACACCTCAGCAGGGCACTGAACACTAAAAAATGGGATACAAAGTTTTCATAATGTAATATCCAAAATGTCCAGGATACAATAAAAAAATCACTTGTCCCTCCAACCCCTGGCAACCACTGATCTTTTTATTTTTTCTGCAGTTTTGTCTTTTCCAGAATGTCATATAGTTGGAATGATAAAATATGTAGCCTTTTAGATTGGCTTCTTTCACTTAAAATGCATTTAAGTTTTCTTCATGTCCTTTCAGGGCTTGACAGCTCATTTCTTTTTAGCACTAAACAATATTCCATTATCTGAATGTACCACAGCTTATTTACTCATGACTCCAATGAAGGATACCTTCTTTGCTTCCACTTTATGGCAATTATGAATAAAGCATCTATAAACATCCATATTCAGGTATTTTTGGGGTGTAAGTTTTTAGTTCATTTGGGTAAATGCCAAGGAGTGCAGTTCCTGGATTGCACGGTAATAGTATGCCCAGTTTTGTAGAAAACTGTCCACCTATATTCCAAGTTGGTTGGACCATTTTGCATTTTCACTAAAAATGAATGAAAGTTCTTGTGGCACCAAGTGCTGAGTGGAAAAAGGCAGCTACATGCCATTTATATAATATTTTCTAGATAACAAATTGTAGAAATGCGAACAGGACAATGATTGCCAGGGGTCAGCAGTGGGGCTGAGGTGTCTTATGGAAAGGAGGTGGCTGTGACTATAAAATGACAACTCCAAGAATCGTGTGCTGATGGATGTGCTCTGTGTCTTGAATGTGTCATTGTCAATATACTGATTGCTCTATAGTAGTATAGTTTTGAAAGATATTACATTAGGGAGAAACTGGATAAAATTATGTGAAATTTCTCTGAATTATTTTTTCCAACTGCATATGAACCACAATTATCTCAAAATAAAATCTTACTTTAAAAATTAATCAGCTACCCCTGCCTTATAAAGATAACAGATAAAGTTAGCTTTTTGGCATAAATTCATCTCAACTTGTGTTTACCTAAAAATAAATATCATATGTATAGAGCTTATCAATTTTCAAAGCAACTTTGCAACTTCACAAATGTTAACTCATTTAATTCTTCCAACACCCCCATTAGTTTTTTCTCTCTGTTTAATAGGTGATAAAATCGAGAGGGAGAATGCCCAAGGTGATCCAGCTTGTCTGTGGCAGAGTGAGGTGCAGTGTATGTGCACACATGTTCCTTTTCTCATAAATGCTTTGATTTCTTCCTCTGTTCAGATACCTGATTCATATGTCATGAATTACCTTCTTTGTCAAGTTTTATTGCTTATAGATTTTTACTCTTGCTAGGTGGTCATCTGCTTCTTCTTAGACATGTCTCTAGTGCCCACATTCGCCATGTGAGACTTCTCGGCTTCAGCCCTCCAATGGCTCTTCCCCAAGCCCATGGCCTCCCTTGCTTCCCAGGGGCCTGGGTCTCCGACCTGGTCAATACTAACACTTTTTCTTCACGGAAAGCTTCTCTTGTGTCAAAAAATCCCCCTCGCCACAGCTGGCTCAAGTCTTCTCTTCCATCAGGCTGTGACAAAAATAAAGCACACATTTCTCCAAATGCATTATTTGCTTCAGTATGTGGAATATAAAGAATAAGTGGCCCAAGGTCGAAGCCATAGTAATTTGACACCTACAGTCATACCCACATATGGAACTTGAATTTCCATTTGGTGTGCCAGTCTTCTGAGGAATGTTGAAAGTGTTTAAACATTTGTGAATAGCAGTAGAAAGAAATGTAATTGGCCCAAACAGAGAACTTCTTTACCAGTATTTTAGAACTCTTATATTCAATGTTACATTTATAGTTAGTATTCTTCAAGACTTCCAATTCCTAAAAGGGATACCTTTTGAATTATATGACATTTGAATAAATCATAATATTTCTTTAATGTGTTATATATGCATATATAATAAATATAATACAATCAATATGTAACATTAATGAATCAAGAAATCTCAGTCCTAAATAAAGAGGTTGACTGAGATTATAGCCAATATTATCTATATTTTTGTTTTGTTTTTAGTTTCATTTTTCAAGAGTTTAGTGCACATTATAAATGAGGCTTCGTAAATCAAGTTCCAATTTAAGAAAACATAGTTTTTGAATGAATACCTTGGCATAAAGTTGCTCCTTTGCATGCCAAATGTCTAGAATGTATTTTTTATCTCATCATTTTATCATAATAGCAGTATCATAACTCTGGTAATACGTTGAAAATTTTGGGTACATGCTGAGCTCTCTTCACAGGAAGTATTCTAAAAGCAAGTGATTAAAGAAATAAATCATAAAGAAATAAGCCATTCATTCGGATAGTTGCTGAATTTTTTTTAAAAACAGTGTATCTGTCCACAAACTACCAAAAATTGCTTCCATAAGAGCATATTCTATTTTTGCACGTATTTAGATTTATAAAATAAAGAGATTAAGATTTATGTAATCTAAAATGAGCAGGTATTTTATATAGTGCTATATAGGTTGAGATTTTTAAAAATGTAATAACAAGACAACTTATAAGATTGTCTATATTTTTATATCATTTTTATTTGAAGTAGTAGTTAAAAATCATTTAGCACAGAAGAAGGAAATGTTCAGAAACTACTCTGATCTGTTTTATTTGCACTTTTGTGAACAGTAAAGCCAAAAGCTTCATTTTTTTCCAATAGTAGTTATTCACTAAATTTCCCCATGTCCAGTTTTGTTATTTCTTGTGTTTATTGGACCAAGAAAAGATTGTTTTTACCATGGATGAGTATATACAACTATTTAAAGAGAAGTGTTGGATTGGTAGCTGTCTAGGGAACTGTGTGTATTTCTGGGTTTTTTTCCTCCACTTAGCTTCGTATGCTATTTCACAGACTAATCATGTGTGTGAATTAAAATGACGTGAATGTAAGAAACTGAATTCTCAGGAGAGCTCATTTCATTTCATTTCATTTTTTCGAAATGCTTTCTAGAAGACAGGGGAATGCATAGTACAGGGGTTAGGTGAGTAATCTTAACTTAAGAGATCTGTACCCCTAATGCACTCAGAGAGATGATAATATTCTTAAAAGTTTTTTGCTCCTGATAGAAATACTGAGGTAGTTTGAAAACAAAGAACCCAAAAGAACTCTCTATTGAACCTTTAGCTCCATTTGTGCTAATGGACAATTGTGTTCAGAACCATTATCTTGGCCCTTTTGCTAACACGATGTAGAAATTGTTCTCTCTGACTTCCCCAGTAGCCTATCTGGTGAAATCTCTCATTGTAGTTTGAATTAACTCATCCTTCCAAATACAGAAAAGGTGTTCATTTTTCTCATTTAACAAAACATATTAATATCTTCAATGATCTGGCCAGGATTTGGTTTCCATTTCTACATTCCCACTCATCTTACTCAATTGGCTAACTCACATCATCTGGATTAAGTTTACATGTTCCATAATTTCTAATTTCACAAAGGATATTGTTCAATATTTGCACTGTGTAAAATTTGGATATTTTATATTTGGTTATAAGTTCCTTAAGGGAAAGTATTATATTGCAGTTATTTTTGTATCCCTTGTACTGAGGAAGATTTGAAGAATATAGCAAATGCTCAATAAACACTTATTGAAAGAAAGACAGGAAGAATTAATAGTCTGTAGTAATTTAGGAATTACTTGGGAAAATGTAATTAACTTTTTATTTCTGCAAAAAGCATTATTGTTTCCATTTGGTCCAGTGTATGGGAGAAGGTTCCAGGGTGGTTAAAAGGAAGCCTAGTGGTTTTGGGGAGAGTCTCAAGCAAAAGCCAGACACCAGAGGGATGCAGAGGGACCCTTCAAAGACCTCTGGGCTCCACAGACTCCCAGTTGTACTTGAGGATGAGACTTTTCAGGAGATAGTTGCCCAGCCTAGTGCAATGCGAGCCTGCTGACATTAGTCAGGTGGCCACCCATTTTCTCAATGAGTTTCACCTGCTTATCCAGGAAGTGGTTCTCCAGGAAGTCACAGAGGTGAGGGTCTATGCGGGTAGACCCAGGGCCTGCAGATCCAGAAGGGCCTGGTTCAGGTTCTTCTCCAAGGCCATGGAGGCTCCTGTGGTGTCCTGAGTTTCACCCCACTCATCTTGGATGTCTTCTGCATGTCCTGGAAGAGGGTGTGGCCACTGGGCTGGTTTTGCGTCTTGAAGAGACATTGGACATTTCTCAGCCAACATGCAGAAGTGGCCCAAGGCTTCCAGCGTCACACCGTCCAGGTCCAGATAGAAGCCCAGAGACAGGTAGGTGTAAGAGACCCACAAATGCAGGTTGACCAGGGGGTTGACACAGCCTCCAACTCAGTGGAATAATTCTGATGAATTTGGGAGCTTATGGTTGTTTGGCAATGGGGAGTTAGATTAAAAAACAGTGTTGGCTGGTCTTGGAGGCTGAAGAAGGCCAAGGTGGTTCCGAAGGTTGTAACTGGAAAAGAGGTTGGAGGGTGGTTGGAGGCTGGAAGAGGGAGTATTCCTGGGTCTTTTCCATCCAAACACTGTTGAAGCAATAAATGGATCTGGAGGACCACCCAGAGCACTGCCTATGATTAACTTTTAATAATTTAGTTCATAGTGCAGTTATTTAGCTGAGGAGGAGGATATAAAGGGTGAATGAAAACTCAAAAAGATCTAACGGCATTTGATTATTCATTACCTCTGACAGTGTTTCACACAAGAGTCGAGGTCCCTTAGATGAGCAGAAAGACCAGCTAGCTAGGAGGAACTTGCAAAGGGATATGGCATGTAGGCCAGTAAGCAACAGGTGTTTGGGAATACTACAGCATTCCAAGTAGAAGGCGAATACACACTTGACCAAATGATTAAAGAAACTGTGAAAAATACCCAATGGAGAGAACTCAGTAAAAACTAAATAATTTAATACTAGAAAACATGAAGTTTACAGTGTAACAAAAGAATCATAATTGGTTGAGGAAAATAATAACTTAATATTTAGCCTTTATTTCTAATCCTAAAGGTGTCTGTATTGTTTTAGGCTTGTAAGTATGATTTACATAATTTTTAGTGCTCCCTCCCTGTTATTTTTAAAAATTAACATTTTGAGTTTTATGGACCTAGGTTTTCCTGTAATCCACACTTGAAATAAGTTTTGTTTTCAAACAGAATTTTGTGCTGTGATAAAGCAAAATTCTGTGTTGAATTCCATTCACCTAGTGTCATCTAATCTCAACACAAAAATCTGGACTGCATTGAACTGACAAGGGCCATGCAGTCGTGATATCTGTGGCAAGGCATAAATGTATTTTTAAATGCCATGATGAGATCTTTGCACATTTTATTATTCAGCTCTCATGAGCTCATTTTCGCAGAACAAACATGATGCAGAGGTGTTCTGACATCGGTGCGGGGGCCTTCTCAGAAGAGCCCTCCTGTGACTAGCTTTCCTTTCCTCCATTTTTATCTGGATTTTTTTCTTGGAATATTGTGTGTCCTGGATATTGCTCTTGTCCTATGCTATCCCTTGGCCACTGACAGCTTACACAGAAAGGTGTACTCTCATATATCAGGGTTCTTACTCTCATGCTTTGCCCACGCACTTTATTCAAAGTTCATTTTAACTATAGTTTATATTAACTTTATTGTCAGTGGTGCTCCTTTTTGCAGTGTGTTCTACAGAATGTCTACTGCTATTTAACTGCTACTTCTGCGTTAATATATGCATGTGTATATGTGTTGAATCTGAGTATCTTATTGTCCTGAGCTATTGTGCTATAGTCTTAAAGGTGGAAAAGCACTTATTTTTTACTTATTAAGTAATGGTCATAATAAATCCTGAGTGTTTCCTTAATATTAATACAGAATTTCTATTGGACAGAACATAGTTTCCCTGACATGTTCTATGTTAAAATTCAAATACTGTTGTGTAAGATATTTTTGCCCAACAACCTTAACAGCTCTTACCAATCACTTGAATGACAGCTGCCCAAGCCACAGGCTGAGTGATTACAAATATTAATTCCTTCTATAATTTTAATCACTGTTGACTGATTGAGGTACCACAATATGATATAGGAAGGGAGGCACAGAACATTCATGAAGAAGGTGAACTGTATATTCTGAACTTTTAAATAATACAGAAGTCCAGGGAAGTGGAGAAATAGGACACAAATAACAACTGAAATATACAGATGCTCTGGAAAGGATGATGGTAGAAAAAATGGACAAAAGAAAGAGAAAATTTAACTTCAATTAACCCTCAGAATAAAATATCCTTTAGCTTGTGGGAAGAGAAAATGCATGTAATCAGAAGATTGTCTTGGTGAATGTCGAGAACATATTTTATGGGGAAGAACCTTTCCCTATATCCTCTGATTTTCCCTAGGTGACCCAACCTAGTTATGTTTTAACTGGGGAAATAAAATAGTTATTGTCACCCTGGCTTGTGTGACTTGGATTGAGTGCCAGCCTGACCTGCAAACCAAAGGGACCCTATTTTGATTCCCACTTGGGGCACATGCCTGGGTTGCAGGGCAGGTCCCCAGTAGGGGGTGTGCAAGAGGCAACCCCACACTGGTGTTTTTCTCCCTCTCTCACTTCCTTCCGCTCTGTCTAAAAATACTAAATGCAATCTAAAAAAAGAGAATACACTCCTTTTAAAAAATAGTGTATATTTCTGGGTTTTCAATTAACATAGGAGAAAGCAGAAATCCACCTGCAGTTTTGTTTTTTACTGCCTGCAGTTAATATAATGAGATTCCAAATCTTCCTACATTGCCTGCTCATGAATAGGTTCCTGATAGACTCAAATTTCTGAACTAAGTTTGATTTTCTCTAAGAAAGCTAGCTAGCTAGATAGATATAGATACCCACAATGAAAAGATTTCCTTACATAATCCTGAGTTTTTCAAATACTTTTGTTGTTTTTAAGATAATTTATCTATAATAATGTACCTTTTAATATAAAAAGCAGTAATACCAATACCATCACTACAAATTAAAATGGGGTGTTTCAGTTGTGGATGGGGAAGTTTAGAAACTATTAGCTTAAAATGTTTTCTATTTCTTCTGTAAAACAATAATTTCCTATTATTACATCTGAATACAACTGCAGGCAGTGACCACATTCTAAAAGTTATTTGAAACTTGGTGGGATGATATATAAGAAACAAAGGACTAAGATGGTTTGAGCAGAATGGGTATTTTTGTGTGTCTTGCAATGCTCTTTGGTGTAGTTTTTCAGCTTTCAGTCCAAGCTGATTTGATCTGAACTTGGTCAGTTGGTCAGTTAGTAGCCGTCCTGATGGTTAGATTTGTTGGGAATCTCATGGCCCAGGTCTGTTAAGGTTCTCTCAGAATTGTCACTCAGGAGTGTTAGATTCTACCTATGCACTTTAAAAAACTGGAGGTGCTAATCAGGGAAGACTCAGGTAACTTTTGACATTTATAACACAGGTCCAAATCATGATTTCTATACTTTGTGGCATCTCAATTTATCTAAGCTCTAATCAAAACAGCACCCAGTGCTTCTAGCCCAAAGGCAACTCATCTTCTTGACAAGTTCCATTTTCCATTTACCCATTATCGGCCTTCTCTCTGGAAACCTTGTAATCATCTTTGACACCTCCGCCTCCCTCACCCTGAAAATCAGTTAGTGGCCAACACTTGCAGTTTCTCTCTCTGTCCTGTCTCTTCCCTCTCCTCTATCTGTTGGCTTTCAGAGCTAATACCCAGAGGAGAACCTTACTATACCTAGCCTGGCCTCCTTTGACCCATTTAGCTTATCCTCCTGATGATAGCCAAATACATTTTCAAGAATTCAGCTCGTGTTTTATTACTTCCCATTTCAAAAAGTGAAAAGGTCTCCCTTTGTTAAGTTCCCATAATAGTTCTCCATCCTTCCTTTTTACCTCATTGAGGTAAAATACTCATTTGCCATTTAAATGACAAATGATTTCCTATACTTTGTCATGTAAATGACTGATTTCCAAAATATTGCCAGAATCCTAAAGTTTATTCTTTCTTCTCTTCTACCTAAAATGTTATTTCTCCTTTTATGTACCTCTCCTTTCCAGCATGATCTTAAATCACACAAAAAAAATATTTCTGAGTTTATGAAGGATGAGCTAAAATGCCATGTTATCTAGATATTTCTAGATTTCAGATACCACTCATACTCATGCCCAAGCTGCATGGGCCTTTTAACATCTGGCACATTTAATTATACTTCTCTTTGCCACTTAACCTATTTCTTTCTTATTATATTTTACTTTATTTTGAATTTGCTTACCCCCCAGACTTTCTATCCCTCCCCAGAGCAGGAAGCAAATTCTTCATGGGAACCTATTCATATCATTTTACAGGGGGTAGGGTGTTAAAAAAAAGTCCATTAAGTGAAGGTGCTTCTACCAACTTATTATAAATGTTTTCTTGACAGAAACATTTGCCAATGTATGTCTAATCTTATTCAGAAAAAAAGATAAATCACTTACATTCAGAACCTGCTATTCTCCATTTAGTTAATTTGGCTTATACAGAAATTCTATTAGTACTACAAAATGGCAAAATCTTATATCTGTACTTCTAAAATTACTTTAAAATAACTCTAAATGCAAAATCAATGAAAATAATATGTTGTTTCCACAAAAGAGAAATGATGGTGATCACTCATGATTTTCTAAGGGGAAAATAACATTTAGGAATCTCATTTTCTCCTGGTATTTATAATAGAAAGGAGCTTAATGCAAGCTGTGAAATTCTAATCAGACACTGCATCTCTGGCAGTGCTGCACACATTTATTTGATAAAATTCACCTGTTATTTTAATGTGTGTTTTTTAATGTGCTACTCATTGACATTTAAACTTTAGAAATTAAGAAACTGGAACTCAGATATATTGCATAATCAGCCAAGATTACAGAAATAGAGACTATCAGAAGTAGGCCTTTGGCTGTGATCTTCTGCTTAAAGAATGTTTGCTTATTCCACGGCACTCTAGGCTTTCCATGCAAGTCAAGTAAATTCATCAGGAAGTAGCAGAAATTATGGACATGAAGCTCATTGATTTCCTACTAGAATGTACTTTTATTTCAGATAAACTTATCTTTTCAATATTTTTTCTAATAATTTGATATGTATTTCTTCCCATGCTATATTTCCTTATTCACTCAACACTTTTTTTTTTTTTACCAAGTGTTTATTGATAATTTACTATATGCTAGCAAGAGTGTTGGCAGCTACCTGGAATGACAAATCATGCTGACAACAGAGCCCTTTCTAGCAGAGATTAGAGTTTAGCAAGGCAGGCAAAGAATAAGTAGTCTACTTCTCTCAGTGTGGGCAACCTACCCACTGGAAGGACAAAATATGCTTAAGAACTTTTTAAAATTTCAAATTTCATATTGAATAGAAATGACTATGAATCAAGAAATAGAGATCTCAAACAGAGTGAAAGCATCACACCAAAAAGGTAACTGTTCCCTTAAACTGGCTTCTACTGAAGGACATTCGCTGCTCTCTGGTGACTTTGGGATTGTATTTTTAATGAATTCATGTGATACATATGGTGAAGAAAGCCAAGACAGTGAGCCTCATAAGAGACCCAACTTCAAGCTGTTTCTCCAAATGGCTATCCCTTCACATTAAAGGTATATTAGAAATAAGACACAAGATAACATTTTTTTAAGTCTGTCTCTAATTGGGTAGGAGAGAAAGCAAAATCTCTCATCATTTAAACCAAAAGTTAATCTTCCCACAGATTTGCAACATAAAGTCTGACTGCAGGTTTCTCACAGAAACAAGAGAAAAGTAAATTAAAAGGAGGTCATATTTTACAGCCATTCCATACACAAAAACTTAAATCTGTTTATAAGTACAGTTTTCAGCATGATGAAATGGAACTATTATAAAATGGTGGTAGGAATAAAATCAGTACAGCCACTTTGTAGAACATAAAGTCAGTACTTAGTAAAATTAAGATTCCATATTCTATGATACAGCAGTTCAGTATCTAGGAATATATCCTTGGCTAAAATTCTATACATATAAATAAGAAAAGTTATACTAGGATATTATTGTAGTACTTTTTGTAATAGAAGAGAAGTTAAATAATCAGTAAAAGAATAAATAAACACAGACTTAAACATGGTGGAATAACATAGAACAATGAAAGTAAACAAAGAAAATATGTTTATTTATCCTGAGAAATCTCAAAAATATATTAATAAATAAATCTCAAAGTAGAATAAATCAAAAATAAAATATTGATGGAGAAAATGTAAATCGCAAAAGGACATGCAGAGTGAAGCTTTTATGTAAATTAACATTGTTTATAAACACATGTATATGTAGTAAAAGTACAAGATACACTGATGATTGATAGAAAACAAATTCAGTCTGGGGAAGGAGGGAGAGGAAAAGGATGAGAAGGATAGTTTCAGATGTATTTATAGAGCACTCTTTCTCTATAAAAAAGTCATTTAAAGATGGAAAAATATTATCATTTTAAGTCTTTTTTAAATGTTTTATTGTTCACCTAGTCATTCATTAATATTATTATATAATATCAGTGTTTTCTAAATATTTTCTTATTACATGTAAAATTTTGAAAAGAAATCAGTAGCTGGAACTCATTACATGAAACTGATTGAGGGAGGAAAATACCATGATTATAAAATTTGACTTCTACTTGAGAGTTTAAATATTCTAGCAAATTAAATGTAGGTGGAATTTTCTTTGATGTGTGAACGGATCTACTAAAACACTACAACAAACTTCAGGTTTTATCATGAAATTTAGAGTCATTCTCTGTAGTTAGTATTAAAGTAAGGTGCATGCTATCATCCCATCTACTCAAAATTACATTGAAGGTCATCATCAGTAGAAAGAATAAATAAAACTTATAAAGAATGAAAGAGAAGAAAAAATATTATTTGCAGATAATCAGTTGAATCTAAAGACAATATTTGAAATTAAAAAAGAGTCTGGTCTGACTGATGGATATAAACACAGCATATGAATGTTAATAGTATTCCTATGTAGCAACAGCAGCTCACTTAAAACATGCGTTGAAAAGAGATCCCATTTTCAAAAGCAAACTGTTTTACAATGCTAAGGAATAAATTTAACAAAATATGTTCAAGAAATGTAATTAGAATGTTATGAAATATATCCAATATGTATGGAAATGATCTAAACTGATAGCCGTTCTGTGATCTTGAATGAAAAATACAAATACCATGAACTTGTTAATTTCCTAAAATCCAAGTAAGTCCTTAACAGTGTTGATTGTGGAAAATGAATGATTTCTTGTCGCTTTATATTCTTGCCAACATTCGGTGTTTTGGGGTTTTGAATTTTGGCTATTTTAGTAAGTATATACTGGTATCTTAATGTTATTTTAACTTGCAATTCCCTAATGACATTTGATGTTGAACATCTTTTAACAAGCTTAACTGCCATCTGTACATCTGCTTTGGTGAGGTATCTGCTAAGGTCTTTAGTCATTTTTTAACTCACTTGTACATTTTCTTAATGTTGTTGAGCTTCTTTTATATTTTGGATAATAGTTCTTTATCAGATGTATCTTTTGCAAATGCTTTCATTCGGGGTGTGGCTTGCCCTCTCATTCACTCGCTATTATCTTTCACAAAGCAGAAATTTTTATTTTAATGAAGTCTAGCTAATCAGTTATTTTTTTACATGAATCATAGCTCTTTTGTTGTATCTAAAAGTCATTGTAAGTGAACTAAGCCAGATGGTGAAAGACAAATACCATATCATCTCACCTATAAGTGGAACCTAATCAACAAACAAACAAGCAAGGAAAATATAACCAGAAACATTGAAATAAAGAACAAACTGACAGTAACCAGAAGGGATGAGGGGAGAGGGGATAATGGGGAAAATAGGGGAAGGGCCATCAAGGAATATGTATAAAAGGCACATGGACAAAGTCAAAGGGGGTCATTTCAAGGTTAGAAGGTGTGGATGGGTGGGACAGGGGAGTGGTGAGGTGAAAATGGAGACAACTGTACTTGAATAACAATATAAAATATATTGTTATTTTATATAAAATAATATAAAATATATAATAAAATATAAAATAAAAAATGAAAGTCCTTGTCATACCCAAGGTCATCTAGAGTTTACTGTATGTTATCTTCTGGGAATTTTATGATTTTGTGTTTTACATTTAGGTGTATGATACATTTCAAGTTCATTTTTATGAAGGGTATAAGG
Source organism: Carollia perspicillata (assembly GCA_004027735.1). NCBI lineage: Eukaryota > Metazoa > Chordata > Mammalia > Chiroptera > Phyllostomidae > Carollia > Carollia perspicillata. The sequence continues at coordinate 14,870 of PVKM010027604.1, forward strand.
TCCATGTCTACTTCCTTTCTTTTGCATGTGAATGTCCAGTTCTTTCAGCACTGTTTGTTGAAAAGATTATCTTTGCTCTAATTTTGACATTGCCATTGCTTCTTGTCCAAAGATCAGTTGACTACAGTATTCGTGAGGCTCCATGTGTGGATTCTGTGTTCTGCTTCATTGATCTATTTGTCTGCTCTGTAACCATTACCACACAGTGTTGATTACTGTAGCTTTACAGTAAGAAAGCAGCATCAGACCTCCAACTTTGCTCTCCTTCAGTAGTGTGTTGGCTGTTTGGTTCTTTGCCTCTCCATATAAATTTTAGAACCCAAGTGTCAATATCCATGAAATGACTTGCTGGGATTTTGGTTAGAAGCTGATCAAGTTGAGAAGAATTGACATCTTGAAATATTGAGTCTTCTTATCTATGAACTTCAAATAATTTTTCATTTAATTACTTCTTTGTTTTCTTTCATCAGAGTTTTATAGTTTTCCTCATATAGATATTGTACACATTTTGTTAGATTTTGTCTACTTATTTAATTTTGAAAGGCCCACAGGCATTTTGAAGGACAAGTTCTTATAAATTTTAGTAAAGAAATGTGCAGGAATCCTACTCATAAAAAACTTACATATTCATTCTAGAAAAATTCTAACACATGTTTATACACACATACAAAACTATTCAAGGAGCCTTATTGTATGTAGCATTTCATATGAGTAAATATTAAAAATGTCCATCCATAAAAAAAGAATACATTTTGTTATGTTTATGAAATGGACTAGTATATAGCAGTTTTAATGGAAAAACATGCATATATCAACATGGATAACTTTAATTAATAATATATTGACCAAAAAAGCAGGTAGCAAATGATACAAGCAATAAATATTATATAAACTTTTAAAGCAATACTTATATCATTTAACATAAACATTATAAATGTCTGAGTATGGATGGCAAAGATACACACCAGTATCTGAACAGCAACTGTCTCTGTGAAAGGATGGAGGAAGAAGAGACACTGAGTGGAAAGATGCTTCTGACTTATCTTTCTGTAAAAAGCAAACAAAAAAGAATGGAAGGAAATATGACAACTTGTTGATATTCATTAAATCATGGGTTCCTCATGTATTATTATATTTACTTTTCTATTCAATTTATAATTAAACAAATAAATATTAAAAATTAAAAACCAATATTTACAATTAATTGTGATGCCAGTTAAAGTAAAGGAAATATTAACGAGGAAACACATAGTAGTAAAGCCTGAAGTAATCTACACAACCAAGAATAGTTTCCCAGTAGAACCTCCTATCTGAAGGTTGGATTGCGCCAACAACGTGCAGCATTCAGCAGAAAGGACCAGGTGGGGAGAGGTTTCAGACAAAAGGAACAACAGGTGTGAAAAACCTAATGTTAGATATATATCAAGAAAGATTCAATTAAGTAAGAGTCAGGTATAGTAAAGTAGTACTTCTCAAACTTATCTGAGTATTGGAATTACCTTGAGAGCTTTATTTACCAATAATATATCTTATAAGGGGTTGATTTCCAAAATATATAAAGAACTTACACAACTCAACAGCAGAAAGACAAACAATCCAATTAAAAAGTGTACAAAGGATCTAGCCAGACACTTCTCTAAGGAGGACACACAGATGGCCAATAGACATATGAAAAGGTGCTCAACATCATTAATCATCAGAGAGATGTGAGTTAAAACCATGTGAGATATCACCTGACACCTGTCAGAATAGCCATCATCAAGAAATCAACAAGTGTCAGCAAGGATATAGAAAAATGGAACTCTCATGCAGTATTGGTGGGAATGAAGACTGATGCAGCCACTGTGGAAAACAGTATGGAGTTTCCTCAAAAAATTAAAAAAGAACTGCCTTTTGACCAAGCAATCCCGCTTTTGGGAATATATCCTAATAATCCTGAAACACTAATCAGAAAGTATATATGCACCCCTCATAGCAGTGTTATTTATAATAGCCAAGGTCTGAAAACAGCCTACATGCCCTTCGGTGGATGAATGGATGAAAAAACTGTAGTACACTTACACAATGGAGTACTACTCAGCAGAAAGAAAGAAAGAAGGGGCTCCCACCCTTGCAACAACATGGGTGAACTGGAGAACGTTATGCTGAGTGAAATAAGTCAGGTGGTGAAAAACAAATACCATATGATTTCACCTGTAAGTGGAACATAATCAACAAACAAATGAGCAAAATAGAACCATGGACTTGGAAACAAAGAACAAACTGACAGTGACCAGATAGGAGGGGGAAGGGGCATGATGGCTGGTGGAAGGAAGGGGAGGGGACAAGAAAGAAAGGAACATGAATAGAGGACTCATGGGCACTGACAATGAGGGGATGAGGTAGGGGCCAGCAATGGGGAAAAAGTAGGGACAACTGTAACTGAACGATAATTTTTTAAAAAGAAAATACTCTTTCTTTCTTTTTTTTAATGGCTTCTATATGACTTTATTTATTTTTTTATTTTAATTGTTATTCAAGTACAGTTTTCTGTCATTTACTCCCGTCCCAGGCTACCCCCCCAGTGCTCCCCACCTCCCTCCCATTTCCACCCCCCTTAGTTTTTGTCCATGTGTCCTTTATACTTGTTCCTATAATCCCCTCCCTTTTTCCCTGAAATTCTCTCCCCTCTCCCCTCTGGATACTGTCATCCCCTTTTCTATTTCAATGTCTTTGGCTATATTTTGCTTGCTTGTTTGTTTTGTTGCTTAGGTTCCTGTTAAAGGTGAGATCATATGGTATTTGTCTTTTATTGCCTGGCTTATTTCACTTAGCATAATGCTTTCCAGTTCCATCCATGCTGTTGCATAGCAGCACAATTTACAATAGCCAAGTGTTGGAAGCAACCTAGGTGCCCATCAGTAAATGAATGGATCAAAAAACTATGGTACATATACACAATGGAATTCTATGTGGCCGAAAGAAAGAAGGAGCTCCTACCCTATGCAACAGCATGGATGGAACAAGAAAATACTCTTTCTAAGTAGTGAGGCATTTGTTATGGTTATCTTTCACATTTGTGCAAAAGGGTTTCGATTAAAAAGTGAAATAAAATACTGAGCAACTTGCAAAATTTATCTTTGAAATTTATCAAAACAAATTGCTATTTTTCTGTAAATGTAGCAATATAATTCTATATTTTATATAATGAAAGGACTTAACTGATGGAAGATAGAGGCTAATTAGAATACAAAAGTGATAAATGATTGTGACAATGAGGTCAATGTCAGGCCATAAACAATATCTTTCTAATCATCAGTACCTTTCTGAAGATTATCTAATTTGACAGCTTGTATTCTTTAAAAACAACTGTATATTGCAGTAGGAATCAAAAGGCTATTTATTCTTCTGTCAGTTTGGTGCATGATCTTATCTGTGAATATGCATATACTCTCATGTTTAATACCCTAACCCTTAACCAGAAAAGTAATAACTTGACCTTTAGGATGTCCTGAGAATTAAGCACCTCAAAGTATGTCAGTTTCTCAGACATATGGTAAAATACAAAGGGCAAGTAACTCACATAAAAAGAATCAGTAAAAGCAATATGTGAAGTTGTCTTTCCCATAGCCCTTATGTTGAAGAAAAAATCATTTAAAAAATGTATTTATCTTTCCAAAAGCATCAGTTGAAGACATTGGATCATATTGGAGAGTATTTGGGGAGATGGGAGATGACAGGCTATCACTGAAATATCAAAATTAAATGATCCCATGGATATCTCATCTTGTACTCTATAGTTTTCCTTTTGAGGCAACCTGGTCTTCTGTCAGAGTAATATGAAATAGTGTCAAAA
>PVKM010027605.1:6932-18832 GCA_004027735.1 Carollia perspicillata
TACATTTGCCATACTACTCTTAACCTATCCCTGTTTATTGTGTACCTATTATTTATGCTTCTTATTCCCTGAACCTTTTCCCCATTCTCTCCCCTCCCCCTCCCTACTGATAACCCTCCATGTGATCTCCATTTCTGTGATTCTGTTCCTGTTCTAGTTGTTTGCTTAGTTTGCTTTTGTTTTTGTTTTTGTTTCGGTTCGGTTGTTAATAACTGTGAGTTTGTTGTCATTTTACTGTTCATAGTTTTTTATCTTCTTTTCTTTAGATAAGTCCTTTAACATTTCATATAATAAGGGCTTGGTGGTGATGAACTTCTTTTACTTGACCTAATCTGGGAAGCACTTTATCTGCCCTTCCATTCTAAATGATAGTTTTGCTGGATAGAGCAATCTTGGATGGAAGTCCCTGCCCTTCATGACTTTGAATACTTCTTTCCAGCCCCTTCATGCCTGCAAGGTTTGTTTTGAGAAATCAGCTGGTAGTCTTATGGGAACTCCTTTGTAGGTAACTATCTCCTGTTCTCTTGCTGCTTTGAAGGTGATTTCCTTATCTTTCATCTTGGATAATGTAATTTCGATGTGCCTTGGTGTGTGCTTCCTTGGGTCCAACCTCTTTGGGACTCTCTGAGCTTCCTGGACTTCCTGGAAGTCTATTTCCTTTGCCAGATTAGGGAAGTTCCCCTTAATTATTTTTTTAAATACGTTTTCAATTTCTTGCTCTTCCTCTTCTCCTTCTGGCACCCCTGTGATTCAGATGTTGAAATTTTAAAGATGTCCCAGAGATTCCTAAACCTCTTTTTTTTTTTTTTGAATTCTTAATTCTTTATTTTGCTCTGGTTGAATGTTGCTTTCTTCCTTCTGCTCTAAATATTTTATTTGAGTCCTGGTTTCCTTCCCATCACTGTTGGTTCCCTGTACTTTTTCCTTTAGTTCACTTTTCATAGGCTTTATTCTTTCCTCTATTTTGTGCACATACTCAACCATTTTTGTAAGCATCCTGATTACCAGTTTTTGAACTGTGCATCTGACAGATTGGTTATCTTTTCATCACTTAGTTGTATTTTTTCTGGAACTTTGATATGTTTTTTCATCTGGGCCATAGTTTTTCATCTCAGTGCACCTATTAGGTAGTAAGGAGTGGTGCTTAGGTATTTGACTGGGCGGGGCAACACATATCACTGTGTTGTGGTGCTGTGTGTGGGGGAGGGGTCCAAAAGGGCTCTCAGACAGCTTTCAGTCCCTTCCTCCTCTACCCACAAGCAAATTGGGTCATTCTAGTGCTGATTCCCAGGTGGGTGGATTTGTGTACATTTTAGGACCCTGTAGGTCTCTCCAATGACCTCCCCTGTGAAGCTAGGAGTTTCTCCTGCCACCACAACCCCCAAAAGTTTTTTCAGTCAGAGGTTTTAAACCTTTATTTCCCTATGCTGGAACCCTAGGTTGTAAGATCTGTCTTTCTCCCCACTTCTTCCTCCTGGTTTATCCACATTCAAATGTGGGACCACCCACTCTGCCAGCTACCACCTTGCCCGGTCCGTGAGCTGCCACTTTGCTGGGAGTCCTTTCCACCCCCTCTGCCCATCTCCGCCCCTCCTACTGTTCTGGATGAATGTTTCTTCTTTAGCTCCTTGGTTGTTGGACTTCCATAAGGTTCCATTTTCTGGCAGTTCTTGTTGTTTTTTGTCTTTTAAACTTGTCATTGTCCTTCATTTGGTGGTGTGAGGAGGTACAGTGCATCCACCTATGCCTCCATCTTGCCTGGAAGTCTCTCAGAAACTGTTTTTTAGAATTATATAAAGAGACAAGAAAAACTCAGTAGGTTAATTGGAATAATAAAATTTGCACCTAATCCAAAGAAAGCCATAAAGAGAAAACAGAAACAAAACAGAAGGAATAAAAAGAAAACAGATAATAAAATGGTAGACCTAATTTCAAACATATCAATAATTTATTAACTATAAATAGTTCAAGAAGACAAACTAAAAGACAGAGGTTGTTAGAATGATATGAAACAGAAGATAATAAAAATATGAACAGTAGTAAAATGACACCAAGCTCACAATGATCTACAACTGAACCTAAAACAAAACTATAACCAAAAACAAAAACAAACTAAGGAAATAACTAGAACAGGAACAGAATCACAGAAATGAAGATCACATGGAGGGTTATCAGTGCGAATGGGGAGAGGGGAGAATGCGGGAAAAGGTACAGGGAATAAGAAGCATAAATGGTAGTTACAAAACAGACAGGAGGTTAAGAATAGTGTGGGAAATAGAGAAATCAAAAAACTTATATGTATGACATATGGACATGAACTATGGTGGGGGAATGCTGGTGGGAGGGGTGTTATAGGGTGGAAGAGAATAAAAGGGAGAAAATGGGACAACTGTAATAGCATAATCAATAAAATATATTTAAAAATTAAGAAAAACAACTATAGACTGTCTATTAAAAATCTATTTTCAATATTATGATTTTGGGGAGTTAAGTGTAAAAAAATGGAAAATGATATACCATGCAAATACTAATCTAAAGAAAACTGAGCGGCTAATCAATATCAGATACAATAGTCTATGTATCAAGAAAGCTATCACTATTTAACAGAGACATTACATTGCAATGAGAGGGTAAATTTACAAGAAAACATAAAAAATTCCAAAGTGTGTACGTACCTAAAATCAGAACTTCAAAATACATAAATCCAAAACTGATAGAATTAAAATGAAAATTAAATAGATGTTCAAGTTACTTAGAAAATTAAACATTCCTCTCTCAATAACTGATAGAACAAGTAGGCAAAAATAATAATAATAATCGAGGTACTGGACAGTAATATTAATCAGTTGATTCTAATAGATTTTTATAGAACATCTATCCCAACAAAAGCACATTACATATTTTTCTCGAATGCACAAGGAATATTCACCAAGGTGGATGATATTCAGCATTGTTCTGATGCTAAAACCAAAGACAGTGCCAGAAAATAAGACTAAAGACTAATATCCTTCATAAATATAAACAGAAAAACAATAAACAAAATACTAACAAATAAACCCATACACACTTAAGAATAATACATTATTCCCCAAGGAAATTTGCCTGAGACTTCAAGGCTCATTTAATACTGGAAAGCCAACCAATGTAATTAAACTATATTAAAAGGCAAGAGAATAAAAACCCATATGACTGTATCAATTGAAGCAGAAAAAGCACTTGACAAAATTCAACATCTCTTCATAACAAAAACTACATAGTTAACTAGAAATAGAAAGGGAACTTCCTTAACCTGATGAAAGGCATCTACAAAACCTACAGCTAACATCAAGATTCATAGGAAATAATGAGTGTGTTCCCCATGACACAAAGAATAAAGCAGGACTGCCCATTGTCGCCACTCTTCACCATTTACCAGAAGTCCTAGCCAGTACAACAAGATAAAGCAACAGACTGAAAAGAAAGAATCTGTTTCTATTTACCAATGACATATTTGTATATGTAAAAAACCTGGTGGAATTAACAAAAAAGTTCTTAGAATCATAATGTGAGTTTAGCAAGGTTGTAAGTTCAACACTCAAAAATCAGTCATTTTTGAATATACCAGCAATGAACAACTGAAAGCTCAAATTTTTCAAAAATAGCATTCTTAATAATTCAAAAAAAATGAAGTATTTAGAAATAAATCTAACAACTCAAAACACGGATTAAAGAAATCAAAGAAATCTAAATAAGTCAAGAAACATACCCTGTTCGTAGATTGGAAGACTCAATATAGTTAATATGTCATTTTTCCTCAAATTGATGTATAGATTATATCAAAATCCAAGCAGGGATTTTTGTAGATATAGACAAACTGGTTCTAAATTTATATGGAAAGGTAAAGGAAATCGAATAGCCAAAGCAATTTCTTTAAAGAAAAGAACAAAATTCTGTGACTTAAACTACCTGATCCTAAGAATTGCTTTAACAATGTATTAATCAGTAAATTGTGGTTTTGGCAAAAAGATACCCACATAGAGATCAGTGAAAGAGAACAGAGCATCCAGAATTAGGCCTACACAGTTAAGGTCAATTGATTTTGACAAAGGTGCAAAGTTAATTTATTTGAGAAAAATGATTTTTTCAACAAATCATGTTGGAAAAATTGGATATTCATATCTTACAAAAAAAGAACCTCAACCTGAACTTCACATATTATGTCAAAATTAACTCAAAGTAGGTTGGAGATATAAATATAACACATGAACTGTAAATTTTTAGAAGAAAACATAGGAAAAAATAATTGTGACCTGGGGTTAGGTAAAAAGTTCTTAGAATTAACACAAAAAGCATGATTAATTAAAAAAATTGATAAATTATGATTAATCAAAATTAAGTTTTCCCCTGCAAAAGATACTATTTTTTTTTAATTTTTTTTTTTTTACAAAAGATACTATTAAGAGAACAAAAAAGACAAAGTAAAAACTGGAAGAAAATACTTATAAATCATATATCCAATAACATATATTTGTATAGAATACAAATATATTACATAAGAAATATACATAAGAAATTCTCAAAATCCAATAATAAGAAAATAAATAATTAAAAATAGTGAGAGTGGTGAAATTATCCTATATCCTGGTTGTGGGGATTGGTATATGAATTTATGCATCTGTTAAAACTCACAGAAATCCACACCCCCCAAAATACATAATCTTATTTTTTGTTAATTTAAAACATAAAATAAGAAAAGGAATACTTAAAAAATAAGAATTGGGGCTCTAAAAATATATAATTGTTACCAGAGAAAGTACATGAAGAGAAATGGAAGTTAACTCATTGGTGCTTAAAAGTGTATATACTATGGATACTAAAGGGGAATTGTAAGTCACACATGATGACTTAATTGAAATATCTAAACCCCAATGAAAGAAGAAAAAATTGCGGTCAAAATCTAGAACATTATGCTTATTAGTCTTGAGGTTCATATTGGTTGGAAGATTCTAAGTTTTAATAATACAGTGGACAAAACATAAACCATTGTGATCAAATGCACAAGCTCTAAGAAAAATAGATTCTGCCAAAAGGATTTAAAGTACAAAAAGAAGGTTCAGAAGAAAAACATCCAGATGATAGGTAGAAAAGAAGAAAGGTAGAAAGGCACTTTCATGTATTATATTCCTTTATATGAAAGGAATTTGCCTTTTCTGAATTTTTAGATTTTCTGAATGTTTCTTTCCCTTACCTGACTCTAAGCTTCTTCAGTACAAGGGCCAAGATAGAAGAGCCTTAGAGTTGGTACTCCTGTTAGGAGTATAAGTGGAGGTGGAGCACTCCACATAGAGTACATCTGTAGAAGTTACTTTAAAATATTAGATGTGCTGCTTTCTTCAGATTGTGTGCTTATTTGGGGTAGGTAATGGGGAATAACAGAGGTGTGGTGGATCTGTCTACACCCTAACCACCCACTGATGTGGTCAATGATACAAAATACAAGGTCTGTCCAGAAAAAGTCCAGCCATTGTTAACATGATGAGACTGGTTTGTGCAACATCAGTGTAACCTGGCAGCCAAGGAGAGTGGACTAGAATGCACATATGTGAACAATGACGACTTCACTGTACTAATCAGTGGGGTGGTAGGTGCCATTGAATGAGCATGTGTACTATGTGGCTCTTACATTCAGAATGCCTGAGTGAGTAGAGCAACGAATCTGCATCATATTTTGTGTTAAGCTTGAACATTCCTCTGTGGAAACTATTTGGACCATTCAGAAGGCCACAGCTATGGGCAACTGGTGATTGGCAGCTTCATCATGACAATGCACCCACTTATGCATCACATCTTGTACAGAGTTTTTTTGTGAAACATCAAATCACCCAGGTGACTCAGCTCACCTACAGCCCAGATTGGCACCCTATATCTTCTGGCTTTTCCCAAAGCTAAATCCACCTTTGAAAAGGAAGAGCTTTCAGACAGTCTATGAGATTCAGGAAAATACAATGGGGCAGCTGATGGTGAGTGGGAGAACTATGTGAGGTCCCAAGGTGCCTACTTTGAAAGGGCCTGAGATGCCATTGCCCTATGTTCAATGTTTCTTGTATCTTCTTCAATAAATGCCTCTATTTTTCATTTTACATGGCTGGATACCTTCTGGATATACCTGGTATATAGTTTATGTTTATACCCCCTGCAACACTGAGCATACTGACTGGTATATAGTAAGTGCTTAATTAACACTGTTCAACTGAAATTGAATAGAATGCTTCCTGCAATTATAAGCTGTCTCCTAAACTCTCAGAGCAAATCAGGTCATATAACATAGGGTACAAAAGATGTTGGGAAAAGAGGACAATCGAGTAATAATTTTCTCTCTCATGCTAAATTCTTAGAATAACTCTGGTTCTCAATTAAATATAGATATTGTTTAGGGTGAGCAGAGAAAACTGAATTTTTTATGTCCTTGGAAGAAATTACAACTTCAAAGAAGGAAAAGGGAAAAAATCTTAAGAATTTAAGATGTTCTTGGCTGATACTTACTTCCCAGACTCTTTATAGAGAAAAGATCATTTTATTAGTAAATAAACTTTATTTTGAAAATAAATATAGTTGTTTTGCTGGAAGTCAGACAAAAGTTAATCAATTATGACCACAACAGGTTAAGAGTTTTGAAACATGAACACAATTATTAATCAAGTCAAGGTATCTAATGAAGTATTTAAGCGAACAAAAAAAATGACCTTTGGATATGTTCTTGCTTTGCCTAAGTGATTAATTTATTTTCTTTTTTCTTTTCTTTTTTTTTCTTTTTTTTCTTTTGCTTTACACACCCTGCCATAAACTTTTTTATTTACACTTCATTGTAACTGACTTCATGTCATTTGCTTTGCTTAATAATAATCAGTTAACAGCAGGGCAGGTGTTCTCAAGGATGTGGCCCTTTCATAGAATGAATTCAAACAGTTTTTTTAAAAAAATCATCATAAAAAGCATAAAGGTAAAACTTTTATTCAAGTATCTGACGGGAAAAAATATAAAATATAAACTTTTATATATATAAAAAGAAGCCAAGGATGGAGATCTGGAATGGTAAAAATAAGTAGTAATCTGCCCATTCTAAATTTACTTGTTGCCCTTCTTTTTAATAGTTGTATTTGATCAATCATAACTAGGGATGACATCTGCTAGCACCTTAATTTTTACACAATTTTTGTTCTATGTTTTTGTGTTATTATTAAATATAAAAATTATAATTAAAGTTTTGGTTGAATTTCTGTAGAGTTGGAGTCTGATTGCTGATTTTATGAGATTGTAAAATAATCCACTTTCCTACCCTCTTCCACCAAGGAGCAAAATTCTTTTGGCTCCCCTACTCAACTTAGAAGTGCATTGTCTCCTTTTGTTTCACCTTTGTACACTTGAATACCAAGTTCCCTCCAAACTGTATTTCACTTTCTTTCTTCCAGAATTGTCTAGTCCAGTCTCCTTGTTGAGTCTCCTTTCTGGTCACGTCAGCTTCTTCAGGGTGGTCTGAGAATGTCTTCAAAAGTTGCCCCCAGGCTTCTCTTGGTATTTTCTCCCACCGGATTACTGCCATCAAGACTAATCTTTAGATTAAACAAGGAAGATCCTGGGGCATGGTTAAAATTTAATGTGCAATCTGGGAAAACCTATCTAGCCATTAGAAAATTGACTTGGATTAATTTATTAGTTAGTTAGTGTCCTGATGGTATGACATTCAGGAACTAAAGTAAAGACTTAAATTAATTTGGTCTTGGAACAACAGTGAGGGTTAGGATCAAAAGGAAAAAAAAAAACAAGGAGAGAAAGAGAAGTAGAGATAGGCTGAGAGAGACATAGATCTGGTGATGATCAGTGAAATGGTAGTAGCTGGACAAGTAGGCACCATTATAGAAGTAACAGAAATAATTACCAAAAAGAAAGCAAATTCTGCTGTATACAGAATAGAGGCCAGATGGTCCTCCTTAAGAGTGTTTTAGTTGTGAGAAGGCCTCTGTATCCAAAATTCCAACCCTAATAGTCTGAGGGCCATTCAATTTATTAATGGCTTTAGGTACTTCCTTATTTAAATTTGCATACCCCGAGAAAGCGCCTAATATGCCACATATATTAATTCTATTTTTAAATTAACAAATTAAAAGAAGTTTCACACAACATAGCCAAACAAGTTAAGATGTTTTTGTATGCAAGGAGCAAAAAATCTCCCTTAAAACAAATAAAACACTGAAGGGAACTTACCATCTCACCTAATGGAGAAGCTCTGGGACCAGTGAGGGTTTGGACATGGTTTGATCCAAATTTTCACACTGTTATCTGGACTCTTCATGTTCACTCTACAATGTTCTCCGCTCTGTCCACTAACATGGATTGGCTTTGTTCTCAGCTTGGCTTCCCTAACGCAAAATATATTGCTTTCAGTAGTCCACAGTGCTACTGCTTGCTCATTTATATTCAGAGGGAGAAAGTGTGTTTCCTCCAATAATAAAACAGTAGTTTTGAGCTCCACTCTGATTGAACTAAATTAGAATATATATATACACTTACCCTTGAAACAATTGTTATGGTAAGAGAAATGATACTAACTCGAATAACATAAATCTTGGAGCCCATCTTTGTTACTGTGGGAAGAGGTTGAAAGTAGGGGAGACAACCACGGTGTTCACTATGTAGACCTCCTGGTGGACTTTAATAGATGGAGAAAGCAGTCCTAGCTGGTACACTAAGAGTAGGCCCGAGCAAGTTATTTTAGAAATAAGTCCTGAAAACAGTAGGTATCTGAAAAGGTAGGTGATGCTAGAAAAGAAAAGGAGGAGAAAAGGTCTGCAAAAAGCATATCCTACTGTGGGACTCTTACCTCTCCAGCAGTAAACTTGTGGTATGGACAGTACCTACCCCATTCTCACCATCATGTCCAGGGTGACTGAGCTGGAGTTGGATCATTGAGAATCTGTGTCGTGTACATCCACAGAGATGTTTCACTTGCCAGTCCAGTCCAGACCCTTCTGGTAGGTTTTGCTGATCCACCCATACCCCTAAACCCTCTCCAGAAGAGTCTCTTTGGTCCTGAATATTGTTCTGCCAGAATTCTGCCTTTCCTTCTAGTCTCCCATGAGCACATTCCTGTATCACATTGAAGCAAGTTATAAGCAATTAGGTTGCTTCTGTTATTTCCAAAGGATTTTACTCTTATGTCTTCAATTTTGAGGAATAATAACTAACCTGAACAAAGTTGGAAATTGAAATGGTTGTGATTTTAAACACTTAATTTGCCAGTATAAATCCTAAAAATAATTAATGTGAAATAATATTTTTAACTAAGTAGGACAAACTAAATCAGTGGATTTAGCCTCTGGCTGCATATCAGAATCACCTGGGTGCCTTGACCCTTCCTGGAATAATTCCAATTTAATTAGTCCAGAGCACCAACCTTGGCACCAACATTAAAAAATTTTTTTTTATTTTAAATATATTCACATATTATTAAGTGTAACTATTTAAAGTGGCATTGAGTACATTCACAGAGTTGGGGCACCCAGGTTTTTACAGCCCCCGAGTTCTAATATTCACATATATAGGGTTGAAAAACCACTGAACTAGCCCTAGCTGATGTGGCTCAATTGGTTGTAGTATCGTCCCATGCACTGAAAGGTCACAGGTTCGATTCTTGGTCAGGGTACATACCTAGGTTTCGGGTTCTGTCTCCAGTAGGGCATGTACCTGAGGTAACTGATCAATGTTTCTCTGCTTCTCTCATCTTCTTCTCTTTCTAAAATCAGTAAATAAAAATAAAAATAAAAATGAAACACTGAGCTAAAGCAAATTGTTAGACTTTGAGATAATCTAATAACCAACTGAGATCTAAGTTAAAAATTAATGTAAGAGCATTTGAGATCTGGTTCTCAGCATGTCTCTTTTTTGGCTCAAACAAACTCATAAAAATTCTCTAAAAATTATTCTAAAAATATTCTAAAACTACGTGGCTTTTAAAAACTAGTAGATTTTTTTTTGTTGTTTACACCATTACAGATATCCCCTGTTTTCCCTCTTTTCCCCCTCCATGCAGCCCACCTTTCGCTCTAGCCTTCACCACATTGTTGTCTGTGTCCATGGGCTGCTTTTTAGAGCAGCTTTAAGTTCACAGCAAAATTTAGTAAAAAGTACAGAGCTAAAATTTTTTTTTAGCTATTAAATTTTAAGCTATTAAGATCCCTCCTAGGGATCTCCTAGGTCCCTGTGCACTGTGTGAGAATGTGATGGGACCTGCTATCACATCTTCCTCTAGAATCCCCACCAACAAATGCTTTTCCAGGTTATTGTGTGGGGGGGACCAAAACATTCCACCTGTACTTGCTCAGTACTCATTCTCCTATTTTTCCACCTACCTTACTAGCAATACTAATTAAAACTTTCTTGCTGGTTCCTAGTATGTCACCTGATTTCTAAATACCAGTGTCCCAGGGCTCAATCTTTGGACTTCTCTATCTAGGTTTGCTAACATGATGAGCTCCTCTGATCACATGATTTTAAATATTATTCATAATCTGATACCTCCAGTCTGGATCTCCTCCATAAACTCTAGCTTCATCTATAGAACTTTCTACTTGCCATGTGCTCCTGAATGCTCAATAGATATCCCAAAGTAAACATGTCAAAAACTGATTTCATGATTGTTCCTGCCTAAACATGCTATATATGCAGTCTTCCCTATTTTAGGTAACTTGTCCTATTGTTCAGGTTAAAAATCTTATTTAATCTGTGACTCCTCTTTTTCCTCATTTTTGACACACAATCCATCAAACAAATCCTGTTTGCTCTACTTTCAAACTATATCTGGAATATAATCACTGCCATCATCTCTTGTCTAAATTGCAGTGATAACCACTTCCTAGCTTTGTTCATCCTCCTATAGTCTATTATCAACGCAGTAACAAAGTGTTATTTTTTGAAACATGTCATATTATACCACCCTTCTGCTCAAACTCTCTAATGTTTGTTTCTTTGTTTTCTGCAGAGTAAACCTGAAGTTACTACAATGAAACCAGGCTTCACACACTCTAAATTTCTGATACCTGTTTGATCCAATTCTAAACCCCTCCAAATCTGCCCAGTGGCAAAGAACTAAGTGATCTGACTCCTTAGGGTGGGCTCCAGTCTTGTGGGCCTATCCTATTAAAATCCTCTCAGAAGTTTAATGCCTTCTTGATGTGTCTATAGCATCAAAATGGCTCTGGTTTCTGAGACCCAAGGTGGAGATGGAGTAGGTAGGAGCTACACTAAGCTCCTCTCTGAACCTAACTGGAATTACAACTAGATTATAGAAGAATCATCCTGAATAACCAACTGAACATTTGCTGGAGAGAAGCCTTATAACCAAGGACAGACAGAAGAAACCGCTTCACCACAGTGAGACTGGTAGGAAATGGAGGAGTTGCCAGAGGGCTAGCTGGACTCCCATGTGCAGCAGCTGAAGTGCTGGAAGGAGATTTCAGCATCCAGGGGCTTCTCCCTGAGAAGTGTGGAGTCTAAACCCCAAGCTGGACTCCTAGCCTACAGCACCAGAACTATAGGCCATGCAAAGTAACAGGGTTTTCTCTGCCAGGGAGAGACAACTGGAGATGCAGAGAGCCTCTTTTTTTTTTCTTCAAAATTATTCTTTCTTTCTTTTTTCTTAAGATTTTATTTTTATTTATTTTTAGACAGAGGAGAAGGGAAGGAGAAAGAGAGGGAGAGAAACATCAATGTGTGGTTGCACTCTGTTCTGGGGACCTGGCCTGCAACCCAGGCATGTGCCCTGACTGGGAGTCAAATCAGCAACACTTTGGTTGGCAGGCCCGCACTCAATCCACTGAGCTACACCAGCCAGGTAAATTTATTTTTAGATATGTCTTACTGAAAAC
>PVKM010027606.1:0-18670 GCA_004027735.1 Carollia perspicillata
GATTAATAGGACAAGATACACCGAATACTGCAACCCCACATTCTGCCTTTAATATTTAAAGAAGTCTGAACTTCCATCTTCCTGTGTCATAATAGTTTAATTTTGGAGCAGGAAAGAGAAGATGACCCCTGCCATCCGAGAATGCCTGGGGACTCGGAGTTCATGACAGTCACGTCGGTCTGTGTGACCAGTCCCAGGAGTACATGGGTATACATCTCAGACAATTAAATACTCACAAGCACCCCTTTCGGCTCTGATGTTGGAATTGCTTTCTTGGGTGTGCATGTCTGTGAATGAACTCCGTATTGTCTATTGACCACTTTTCCTGGGCCTGTGCTGGGTCAGTGCTTCCAAAACCTTTCCTTGTCGTGACACACACAGAAAATGATATGTGTGGGACACGCTCTGATAACCAGCTATGTTAATAGGGACTAGTTCAGGAAATCAGGGACTGCTCTGGTTGCTGTAACAGAGCTGGATCCGGGGACTAACTGGTTAAACAGGCCTTAGACCTGAGAAGGTAACCCACGTGCAGGAATTGTCTCTGCCTCCTCGAGGCTGGGGGAAAAGAGGGGTTGGGATTATCAGACCTGGAGCTTGGAAGAGGGTCCGCAAAGCTGGGACCAATCCTCTGAGAAGGGCTTCTGCTCTGCACCTGCTGGTAGCCTGGAGGCTTGGAGGAAGGAGCCCAGGGTGCTGGGAATCCATTTCTGGGGCGGGGCACCACCTGGCTGCTGCCGGCCCTTGGGAAGGGTGGAAAGACGTGCTCTGAGAAGTGCACCAAAGCTGGAAAACGAACTCACTCTGCACGGGAGGTGAGGAGCCAAGGCTAGGTCACCGCTGACCATTCAGCCAGCACACAGGTGGGAACAAGTCTTCTCTTCCCGCTCCTGCCTTCTAGCCTCTCTTGCATTCCCTCCCTCTCATTCCCAGGGAGGAGTCTGTCAAAGGAGAAGCAAGTTGCAGCCCCCACACCAGCCTCCCAGAGCAGAGGACAGAGGGTGCTTTGGAACCTGGAGGCCAAGGTTTAATAACCGTCACCCAGGACCCCCAGCCCCAGGTGTGTGGCTGCCTCAGGTCCCATCTGACGGTTCCTCAGGCTGGGGCATCACATCTCAGCCTATTTACAGCCCACAGGGTGTTAGACCCATTGGGAAGTGCTGGTGTAGGGGCAAAGCTGTGCACAGAGAGAGATGGGCTTGTGTCCTGGGGAGAGGGTGCTTCATGGGGAAGGTAAAGAGGACATCAGTGGGCCTAACGAGGAGACAGAAACAGCCCGTTGTTTGGGCGTGGGCTCTGGAGATTGACTGCCAGAACCACAGGCAGGTGCTGGCCCTTAAAGCTAGCCTGACCTGGGCAAATTACTTGACTTTCCCCAGCTTCAAGAAGCTGCTGTGAGGATTAAATGAGATAATCCGAGTAAAGTGCTTAGGCCGGTGGTGCTTGTCACGGGGTGAGCATTCAATAGGTGTTAGTGCCTATTATCGGAAAATTTGTGGAACCCGTTCATCCCCTTTCTCTGTGGCAGTGATTACTCTGAGGGCACATGATGACTCGTTCCCTCATCCTGACAGGTCCATGCCTCCCCAGGTCTGCCTCAGATACAATGTGATCTTCACCAGCCAGTCAGATAAGCCCTCCTCCCTTGCAAATCTGGGAGGGAGAATGGGTGCACATAGGGTCAGTTCACCCAGGACAGTCGTCTCTGACTGATGGTGTGGCTCTTACCCACACAACCAAGCCAGCTCCCTGCTGTCTGGGAGCTTAGTTTTCTGCATGATTGGAATTAGCACAGTAGCCCTTTACTTATGGACAGTGATGTTTACACAGTCACTGCTTGGTTCCTTATTCCTGTTCTTGGTGACTGGGGGAGCCTTCCCAAACACGTGATCCTGTACAGGCTGGTCTTATGGTCCGACTCGGGAGGCACCACTCTTCAAGGCCGTGTGGTGTTTTAAAGGCACCCACAGCCAGGGACGCAGCCCATGGGGCTGGTACAAGAAAACCCCCCTCAGACTGTGAGATGTTTATCTCATGGTCTTGGTCTTATTCCCTACATCCTGTCTGGCCCCTATGTTCAGGGGCTGTCCTTGGACTTCAAGTTGTACCCCCAGCCGCAACAGTCGGAACCTCCCTAATGTTCCCTGCTGCCTTTACCAGATTTGACTCTCTTATCACTGACCTGGACTCTCCTGGATTAGAATCTGTGCAGCAGTAGCTCTGCTTGGTCAATGAATTTGTGTTTGGGGGCGGGGGTAGGACCCAGATGGAGAGGATCTCCTTTGTTTACTTGAAGGTACTTAATATCTCACCGTTAAAGACACATGGCTCTAGTTCAAGGTAGAGGGCTTAGGATGGGAATAGTTTTGGAAAACATTGAGTTAAACAAAGTTAACAGGTTCCTCTTACCCCAAGTCTTCTCTGAGCTGTTAAGGTCCTAATGTTAATTGGTGAACCTCCAAGAAAGAAAATATGCAGCAGTTTCCCAGTATTATGTAATTATCAACTGATTTTTTTTTTTTTTATTTTTTGAAAGAGCAATGCTTGGGACTAGAAAATATTGCTATGGTAGACATTGGATTTTTATTAATGATCTCTCTCTTTTTCTGTGTGTCTTCTTTCTAAATAAAAGTTCTTCTGGAAGGAAATATATATTCAGTCACTATGACATTAGTGAGAATTAGCCCTATTCATTTCCAAGCACTTTGGAGTGTTTTGTACAAAGGTTCTTGCTCCTGTCTCTTCCTTCCCATCTGACCCTGACTGTCGGCCGGGGCTGGCCTGAGGGCTGAGTAAAAGGTATGGATTGGAAGGGACTGGTGTGGGGGACTTGGCACCTGAAACACCTCACCTCTCCAACCTTCCACTTTGTTCCCGATGTTGTTTTCTCCTCAGTCACCTAAATCCTGACTTTTCTGTCCATCTCTTGTTGCCTCCAACCCATGCAAGGATGGGCTCCTCTGGCTTTCCACCTGGTTCCCCTTTCCTCCTCCTCTTCTGGTTGGTTTGGAAGGTTGCTGATTTGGTTTAATTAAGATAATAGTTTATTCAGGATGCAGAGGGACCTCGTGCTGGTCTACGGGAGAAAGAACGAGGGGTGAATGCTATCCAGTGTCTCCTGACTCCAGGCCCGTGCCCTTCTCCCTGCACTAGCTGCCCAGGACCAGTTCATCTTGTCCTTTTATTCTGTATTTTTGATGCTTTGGGCCTCAGGCCTTGCTGACTGAGAGAGACTGCCCCTCCAGGCTAGCTAAATCCTAGAGATAGCAAACCATCCAAATAGGCTACAGAGCATGCCTTTCATATACAAACCAACCACTCCAGAGCCCCTACCCCCAACCAACCCCCATGTCAGGGTCTCACACTCCAGGCCACTATCCACATGTCCTAATACCCCAGGGCCACGTGCCAGGCAACTAGGGACCATGCCTATGCCCTCGAACCCACTGGAGTTATTCAGAGTAGCCAGTTCTGTGTCTCTGTGCCCTGCCTCATCCCTCTGCCTGGTGACTACCCAGCACTTCCCCGGGTGCCCCACCTCTGGGGTTTAGTGTGCTTCTGCTCTTGGGACATGTGAGTATAAAAAATGCCTTTCCATTGGTGCTAGTTTACTGGTTTATTAGTCCTATCATATCGCAATAATAATAAATCCTATATATCAAAACAGGGCTTAGTCCCAGGGAACTGCCTGCATTTTTGGAAGGACACAGAAGCTCTCCAAGGTTAGGGCAGATGGAGGCCCTGCAGAAGGACCTCCTGGTGGCAGGAAGTTGTTATGTGAGTGGAGCCTGATATTCTGCATCCTTGGGCGTGACTCACTGAGGGGGGCCCTGGCCTCTCCACACCTCACCTTGGGGGACCGCTCTCCCTTGGGTCCAACAAGGACAAAGCCATGATCACTTTCCCTTCATACCAGCCAGACAAGCTGGGATTTTTCAAAGGGAAACAGACTTCAAAAATAAAGGAAATCAAAAGGAAAATACACCAAGGGGGAAAATAACCACCAACATACATGAACAAAAAACAAAAAATAAAACAAAACCAAAGGGAAGGAAGAGAAGGAGAAAACCTAGGTATGGCTGACTTCAAAGCTCCGGCGGCAGCTGCCCTGGCAGTGCTCCTGTCGGATCCTTTCCGCCTGCAGCAGGGTGAGCTGCTTCTCGGTGGCAGTGGACCCTCCCCTTCCACAAGTGTCTCCCCCGGCCCTCCCCCGCACTCCACTACATTATTGATTCAAAAAAAAGAACAGCCTCATTATGGGGTCCATTTGGCAGTAACTTCCTCTTCTTTGGATAGAGTCCAAGGCAAACCAATGCTGCACTCAAAGATTTCTCTGGATGTAACTATTCTATCCAGCCTGTACTCTGACTCAGCTCTCAGGCCCCTGGGACCTCCGAGGCTTCATCTGCCTCTGGCTGCTCCTTCCTGTCCACCAGCTCCTGGTTCTTTAGTTTTGCATCTTTGTAGACCTCCTCTCCTTGTTCACTTGGACATGACAACCCAGCTCTTGCTAGTTTAATTCTCGCCTGTGACCTTGACACTCTGGAAGACCCTGACATAGAAAATGGTCCCCAGGCTCCAGCTCAGGCTCCCAGAACACTGTTCAATGGAACCCCAAACTCCTGATTACCTGGAAGGGACATTGTACAGAAGCCATGTGATTAGAAGCTATTTGTGAAGTCCTTTGCGTACTAAACACCACTCCAGGAAGAAAAAAGTTAAAATGATAAGATAAAAAGTAGAAAGGATGGAAGGGCCCATGCAAAGGCAAAACAACAAGGCTCTTTGAGGTTCCGTGACTCTATTAATGACTAAAACAAATGACATTTCTTCATTAATGGGGCACCAACAGTGTGTTAGGGACCGTGAATTCTAAGCACTGAGGATATATCAGTAGATAAAACAGACAAAAATATGGGGCTTATGTTCTAGTGGGTGGGGAGACAGACACTAAACATAATCAGTAAGTCATTCAGACAAGAGAAGGTGGACTTGTCCCAGGAGAACAGCAGCATCCCTTCCTGGGGTGCAGTGTGGAAGGCAGCGGTCAGCAGTTCATCCAGACCACCGCAGTAAAGCCTGCTTTTGGACTTCAGAGGAGCAGCAGGATGCTTCTGCCAAAGTTTTTCTGGAACAGTTGACCTTGACTTTCCCACAGATTGTATTCCAAGTGCACTCTCTTACCCTGGGAGGCAGGAGAATGCCTGAGGCTTCAGCGATGCAGCATCTGGCACTGGGATGAATTCCCGGCTTGTGTGGTGCAGCAAGGCCCCGTGGGACCTCTGGCTCAGGACGGGCCGAACTGGAATGTTGTCATGTCTGGCCAGTGTGTGGGCAGCTCCTGTCTACACTGGCACGATTCTTGTGTCTACACTCTCCTGATGAATGGAGCAAGCTGTGCCTTTCAGACGCAGAAGGTCATGAGGGCTCGAGAGGTTTTAAGGGAGGCTGGAAAAAGTTGGGCTCCTGGAGCAGAAGGAGCAAAGGGAGAAGCTTGAACGTGAAGTGGGGGCAGTGACTGTGACCACAGACACGGCCACCTACGTGGACTAAGGGACCACTGGGATAACAGAACCTAGTAGGACCAGGTCCCTCAGCACAGGTGACACTTAGACCATTCATTCCTTTGTTCAGCAATGTAACTCATTTATTTCTACATGGTGACCCACTAGGAACTAGGAACCAAGACAAATACAGATTCGAGCAGTGCTGTTCAGTGCTCCTTTCTGAGGTGCAGGGAATGTCCTCAACTCTGCACTGTCTACATGTGGCCACTGAGCTCTTCCTGTGCAGCCAGTGCAACTGAGGCACTGCATTTTACATTTCACTTTAATTAATTGACATTTAAATTTAGCTGAGCCTTGAAAAATAAGATTCAAAATAGTCACTGGCCTGAGCATGGTCTGCCAGTCGGTGAGTGGGTTTTCCACACTTGTTCAGGATGTGTGAAGTTCTTCATGCTACCGTGCCTTTAGAGAGAAGACTGTCATCCCCATGGCTTCCCCAGGCTCTTTTTTCTCTCCTCATTCTCATGGCTTTTTTTTTCTCTAAACATACGGAAAGGAGTCCTATCAAGACAGCTAAAAAACACATCCCTAATTTCTTGCTCTATGTAGTCACCATCTAGCCATCCATTCATCCACCCATCCACATACTCAACCCTTCTCTGATTCAACTTCCTTCTCTTTGGAGAGCTGAGATGGGGGAATGTCATCAAGAGAAGGGCAGTGTACAGAATAAGCATGAGCTTCGAGACACATGCATATACACCATCTAAGAGACAAGCCTTCAGGTTGTGCCTGGGAAATGAGATCCCTGCTTTCAAAAGGCAGCCATTGCTGCTAATGGGTATAATGAGGCCGTAGAGATGAATGTCAATTACACTAATGACCACACCAGGTTTTCAAGAGTCAGGCAAGTTGTAGTAAAGGAAACCATTAGCAGCAGCAACAACAACAACAACAAAGATGGATGCCTGCCCCAAGGACACCCCCATCGTTTTTGTCCTGAGTGCCTACCTGGAAGACAGCTCTGTTCCATCACTAGCCAGGGGCTGAGCCAGGAAAACCAGCCAAGGAAATGGCTGTGCTCTTGCTTCAACTGTGGCATCCCATGAGCCCCATCACAGCCTGAGTGGGCAGCTAAGGGATTTCCCATCCATTTAGTGAAATGTTTGAGAGTAAAAGGGGTCCATAAAGGACATGTGCATAATTTAAGACATGTTCCCACTTAAATACATGCATGTGCACACACTCACACATGCTCACCCACATGGAGCTCAAATACTATGGACTCGCAAAGGGTGGCTTCTCTCAGCTATACATTTTTATCTCCAATCACTAAATGTTGCTGAAAAGATGTGGGTGACTGACAAAAAAGAGTTAAGTGGTCTGATGTTGGGGAATGGAGTGCAAGGGAAGCTATTATCCAACAAAATGTTGTGCGTCTTCTAATTTTTAGGCAATTGTTTAAAAGACGACAGACGGTAATGTTTATGAGATGTATAATTCAAAGCAAATCTGTCCAGATAGAGAGGAGAAAGCATTTTTTAACTTGGTTAACAAATGTTGAGCTGCATTCAGATAAATAAAAACAACAAAACCCAAGGCATATAATTGCAACATTGGAGAGATGGAGAACAATCTTATTTTTCTTTAGAAAAAAAAAAAGAATTGCATGTACTTGAACAAGGAGTTGAGATTTTTCTATCCTTCACTACTGGTCAGTTATATTATCAGTCACAGGTGAGGACAAGATGTGTCTCCCTAATTTTAAATATTTGACATCTGTCTACACTTTCCAAGGTCAAGCTGCATGCAAGTTTTTCAGTTCTTCCGACTTTTTGTTTTGAGCCAAATACCATGGTCTTTGTTTCATTAATATTTAAGAGTAATTTAGATTGTGCCAGATGATCTTAAAGCTCATTTAAATCAGCCTGAAGATAATGTTAAGCTTTCTCCCAGTATAATCTACCACCATAAATGATAGTGTCATCTGCATATAAATGATGGGCTGAATATGATAATGAATAGCAAAGATTATCAATATAGAATGACAACTGCATTTGATTGCAGATAAATCTTGCAAGGATTCATTATTCTGTTTTCAGAGTTAAAGATGCATTGTTTTTGTCTAAATCTTCCAAGGAAAACACAAAGGTTTTCATGGAATGAATCCTTTATTGTGTTAGAAAGAGGGGGAAAATGTTCACACAGTTTACATGTATTCTTTTGCAAATACAATAATTAGAGTTAGCACAGATCATTACTTTATTGGATCGAGCAACTGTCTCTTGGCAGTTGCTGAGGGCTCTCCTCCCTTTTCCTCCTCCTCCTTTTTTTCCTCCTCCTCCTCCTCCTCCTCCTCCTCCTTCTTGTCCTCCTCCTTTTTTTCCTCCTCCTCCTTTGGCTGATAACAACAACACTTTAAAACACTGCTTCACCTGAGACTGGCTTGCACCTCTAGTTAAATTGCCATAGGCCTATGGGGTTTCTTTCATACTCTTAAAATGATTGCTTTTAATAAATCATATCTTCCCTTTTTATTGACCTAGAACCTACTGGTATGTCTCATTTGAATAAACTGTAAGCTTTAGATAACTATCAAATGTGAATTGTAAGAATTAAATTAAGGATCTATATTTCTCTCCTAAGAGAAGAGACTATTTTTGAAGTTCAGGGGGCAAAACATAATGAGGAGAAATGAAGACGCAGACAAGAGGAAAGTCCATGCCAATAAACACATATCGACCGTCGGGTCGGTGAAGATAGAGGCCTATGGCTGCAAATACAGTCGTATTTCATCTTCTTAACAGATGCTGGACACGGTTATGCAAAATGGTACTTATTCTCCTTTTCCTCTCATCTCTATTTTCTTTCTTTGATCTGAGTGTCTCATCTGGTTTCCCCAAACACATAGGGGTCTCTGAACCACATTCAGGAGTTCTGGCAGGTGCTCTTGAAATTTTTAAGCTGCTAAAGAAGGTGGAGTTTGCTCCTGGGCTGGAAAGGAATGGTTTTCCCAGTGTTCGGATTCAGCAGAGACAGTCACTATTCTGGGTCCAGGGAGATGGACTCTGGAGAAACAAACCAGGCAGCATGCCAATAAGCTTCCTTTGGTCAACTGCATGTGTATTTTATTGTGATGTAATTGCTATATAACATTTTATTAGCTTTAGATGTACAAAATATGTATATATTGCAAAATGATTGTCACAATAAGTCTGGTTAACATTCATCGCCTCAGAGTTACAGTTGTTTTTTTCTTCTGATGAGACTGTTTAAGATCTATTTTGTTAGCAACTGTCAAATGTGAGACTTGACGCATGTACACACTTGTGAAACTTCTACAAGTTCCTCACCATGTGGGCCTCCCTGTGGGCTGCTTGAGCACCCTCGTGACATGGCAGCCAGCTTCCAATAAGCGAGGGGTCCAAGAGAGAACAAGGAAGAAGGAAGCCACTACCCCTTTTATATCCTAATCTCAAATGTCTTACACCATCACTTCCACCACATCCTGTTTGTTAGAAGTAAGTCATTAAATGCAACCCACAATTTAGGAGAGGGGAGTTCGATTCCACCTTTTGAAGGGATAGCTAACAGAGAATCCATGGACATATTTTAAAACCATCACAATCAGTATTGGAGATTAGTGGGTTTTTTTCCAGATAGAAGCCTTAGTCCTGGATTCCATCATGCAGCCAAATCCATAGCTGGCAAAAACAATGTCCCCTGGGTTAACTCCCTTATCTCTTCCTTTTCTTTCTGGTCTTCAACTCAGTTACCCTAGCAACCCCACTGTTACCTGTGCAGCTCCTGCTTTGTCTTGTCTGTCTCGTGGTTGACAGTCTCTGCTCAGTGTGGCTCTGCAGCTGGGCAGTGGATGTGATGATGGGGTAGGTGGCTGAGAAATTCTTTGGACCAGGACTGAGGTGGAGGTAAAAGAAAAGGTGCCCAGTGTGTGGTCTGGCCCCACAATCAGCATTTTTCTTCTGTGAATCATAATCTCCTGGGAGCACATCTCCCATTATGCTAATGTAGTATTTGTCTTATTGCCAAACCTGAATGCCATTATGCAAGGTCTGGCTTTGAGCTCTTGGAAATGGAAGTGAGAGCAGAAGGGAAGAATCTTGTGACCACATTTGAAACCTCAATTTTAAATTAATTATACATAATTGGCATAATTAAGTACACTTAGGGCAGAAGTTTTCAAAGTGTGTTCTGAGGAACCCAAGATTCTGTGGAGATCATTGGGGAATTTTGTAAATGTTTTATTTAAAAATTTAAAATACCACATGGCATTAATTATAAACAAATGATATATTATATACCAACTTTTAACAATCAGCACATTGACTTGTGCCTGCCAACCTAACTTGGTGTGTGAACCTAGATATTGGGATAAAGCTTTTTCTTCTATCACTATTAACTGAAAAGTGTCTTGAGTTTGCAAAGCCAATGATTTCTTTTAAAAAGACTGTTACTAATTACAGCCACTCCTCTGTGGAAGTCTGACTTTCCTCCCTGTTATACAATCAAAACAAAGTCCTAAAATAATTGGCTGTTTAGACCAACAGGACTTCTGTCTACGGCCTTAGCTCCCCACTTTAAATTGTGCGTCACGAGGATTCCCCATTATCTCTTCGATTGACTTCTAATAAATAGGAGTTATGAGTTAAAGACTATGAAATTCGTTCCATAATAATTTTTCAGTTTTAATCTGCTTTATATGTTAATCTATCAGAACTCTTGCTGTCGCAAATTATAGCAAACCCAACTCAAAATGGCTTAAGCAATAAGAGGATTTGTTATTCTCCATGAAAAGAAATTTCAGGGCTGGTCAACTTGATGGCTCAGCGACCTCCTGGAGGACACGTGTGCCTCACATTTTCTGTGTTGCTTTCCTCAGGGTGTTGTGTTTGGGTTAGCTCCCCTCAAGTTAGCAAGATGATTGCTAGAGTTTCAAGCACCCGCCTGCCCACGCGGAACTATCCTGCAGGAGAACGGGGCAAAGCGCCTCTTCTTAGGAGCAAGTGATCGCTGCAGAAGCCCTGGCCTCTCATTGCCCAGAAGCTGCCCACACGGGTCACGGCAAGGCGAAGGTGCACCAGAACCGGCCTTTCTCACGTGGCGGAGGGCGGGCGTGGACCCTGAGCACAGCCTGGGCTCAGCCAGAGGGAACACAGGAGAGGAAGGCTGTGAGAACACTGCCAGCGGTGTCTGCTGGGGTTTGGGCTCCGTGGAGGAGTCATTCCATAAGACAATTGTGTTACTATAAATTTTTATCAGGTTTTGTAAAACTGACCCATAATAACAAAAAATATATATTGTGGCTGTCTAGAGATGACGACAGGGAAGCTGGTAGGGGTGATGTATATTTGATAATCCGGATGGTGGTGGAAGTTTCAGGTGTGTGCACATGTCAAATCTCACCAAATTTACACTGTGTATAATTTATTGTGTCTCAACTCTGTGTAAATAAAGCTGTTAAAAGATTTTTTAAAAAAGGTTGAACCCTCTCAACTAAAGTTACATAACATGGGAACACTAATTATCTTTTCTAGGGTAATTTTTCTTCATAATTTTATAGCTCTTTTTGCAGGTTTATGTTTCCACACTAACCCCGCAAGTCATGTTAGTAGATCCTCTCTATTTACATGACACTTGGGCATAATGAGGCTTCCAGAGGCACCAGCTGGTAAAGATGTAAAATTCGTTTCTTCTCTTTTGCTTGGTCCTACTCGCAACTCCTCGTCGTTTCAAGGATTCCAATTCTGGAGCCAGCATCTGGGGCAGGCGCCACCCTCCGCACCTACGGCAGGTCCCTGTCTAGCTGTCCTCTCTCGTGTGCTGGAAGCACCATCAAAGTGAGTGAGCTGTGCGTCTGGAGAAGGTGAGCGAAAGTTCAGGTGGTGGGGAGATTGGCTCCTCCAGGCACGCAGGGCCCAGCCACCTTAGCTGGAGAGAAAGCATAGCAGCGGGGAGGGCGAATGAAGCCAGCCAGCAGAGAGAAGGGACTGTCACTGCCTGTTGTGGTCCCTTGAGACAGAGGGTTTGTAGAAGTGAGGTCCCAAAGGCCCTGTTTCCACCTTCACGTCTTTGCCTGGCTGCATTTTCCATGAACTGATGTCGCTGTGGCATTTGTGGTAATGATGCCACAGATCCCCAGGAGCAATCCTGTTCCATGTAGACCACAGAGCCGCCTGAGGGGAGCATGGGGTTAGGGAGAAGGCTCATCAACTGATACCTGAACAGTGGGCAGACACTGGTGCTCAAGGAGATGAAAAATCACCACTAGCACCACCCCTCCCCTTCAGTACAACTCCAATGGTGTTACACGTATTGAAAATATTTGCTGGAATTTCCGGAGCAGCTATTAATAGTCAGGCACCACACTAAGCACTTTATATGCATTATCTATTTAAATCCATGCAATAACCCTGCAAGGAAGTTACTATGATCCACATTCTAAAGATGAGAAAGCTGAGCACAAGGAAACAGACTGACTTCCCCAAGACCATGCACTTAGCAAGTGGAGTTGCTGGGACTTGAACCTAGGTGTGCCTAGTGCTGAGCCCAGTTCCCTTTCTTCACTAGCAGACCACCCACTCATTCCTTGGACCACGTTTTGTTAGACACGGTCTGCTCACCTCACATCTCTCCTTTCTGTGTCCTGTTCCGGGTTTTGTGCCTCTACATCCCAGCCTCCCAACAGGTTTTTAAAACAGTAGCCGATAAAGAATTGAGGTATTAATACTCTCATTTTCAGAACAGAACAAAAAGGTCAAAAAGCAGCCTGGGCATCAAAGAGTGAATCAGGAAGACTGTAGTGTGGTCAGCAGTACAGAGGGCTTTCCAAACCTCCCTTCCAATCCTGATAGATGTCATTAACTTTCAAGCTCTTTCTCGAAGCAGCCCTAAGCAATGTCATGACAGGGGACAATTTACATTGGGGTGGGAGGATGTGGGTGAGCTCCAGAGCAGGACACCTCAGGGTTACAGTAGGTGGGCGCTGATGACAAGCCCCTCCCTGGAGCCTGACATGTCCACGCCTGGGGGGCCCATGGCATTAATTTGTTTCCCTTCCCTGCTCTGCCAGGGCCCCGATGTGCTCTCATAAAGAACAAGGGGCGAGTGAGTGCAGAGCAGAGAACCGAGGACATGAAAGCTCTTTGGGGAAAGGCAACTGAGACAAATTGAAAGGGTGGAGGAAATACTAGCGTAAACAAGAGAGGGGGGGAAAGGCTGCGGGAGAGTGAGCAAAAGAAGCCTGTGTCTGTCGCCCCTGGACCGGCAGAGCGCCGATTTGCTTTCTGTAAAAAGAGATGTGTTATTTTTTTCCCCTTTCTCTTGGCAAATAATGACAAAGAAGAATGGTTGCAGAGTTTACTGAAATGAAATACAACAGTCTGTGGGGGTATTCCGAGTGAGTGAGATGTGCTCTCAAATATATTTTATCACATTCCCCACCAACTTGTTTTTATTTCAAATTGCCTACAACAGGTGCCGTAGTCTGGACAAAGTATAACATCGTACCTTGCAACAGCTGTGCGCAGAGCTTGCATAGAAATAGTAAAGAAAGGTTACACAATGCAACTGGTCTCATGTGGCTGGGAGCAGCTCTAGAATTTAAAACATTTCCTTGTCCTCGAGTTAAATTGGGCCCCCATGATATGTGTTCTGTAACCTAATATGAAAGGCTGCTGATGGATGGGTTGACACCACAGCCGCCAAAGCTGGCCATGGGCACCTGCAGGGAACACGTGTGCCCTGAATGGACGCAGTTGGGCAAATGCAGGTCTCCCTGAACGGGCGTTTGCTTGGTGTGTGCAAGTGGGCTCTCCTGCCACGCGGGAAAGGCTCTGTGTAGTTTAATGCAGATGTCACACACACACACACACACACACGATACTTCTCCAGCTGCAGCCCAAGTAGAATAAACTGTATGAAAAAACCCCAGCACCCTCGTTCCAACTCAGGACGCATGTATGAGTGCACACGAGTGACAGTGGCACCATTTAATCTGTCCTCATCCTTAAACTTCAGTTCTTGTAACAGACTTACGGAGGGACCACGTGCAGCTGGCGATGGCCCCTCATACACTAGTACAGCGGCTGAGAACCACTGGGAAGGGGGCTTTCTTAGTTTGATAAAACGTGTCAGAGCCTCACAGAACCCCATCCAGTCATTCATTCCCCAGGTATTTTTCGACATGTGACTTGAAATGGAACAGAAAGCTCTCAGGGGGCAGATGTCCCGCCATGTATATATATTCAGTCAGGGTTCTGAGATGCGTGTAACGGAAACAGATGGCAGCAGCTTCAAACAGGAAAGGGGCGTACTAAAGCTACAGCCTTGAACCCGCAGTGTTTTGCTGCCGATTGGGAACCACATCCCCAGTTGTGCTGCAGAGCTTGCCTGCTGAGGCCGCTGACGCTGCTCAGCCCTAGATGCTGTGACGCCCCACGCCCCCCCCCCGCCCCGCCCCATCAGCAGCGGCGTTGCTTGCCCCGCAGCTCTTTCTGCTAGTCCTGCCTCCACCACGTACAGGCGTGAGAACCCCGCGCCTGTGAGGTAGCCCAGGATGAGTGGCCGAGTGGAGGGCATGGGCTGGGCTCCCAGGAAGGGCTTTGCAGTTGATGTATTAGGAGAGAAATCAGTGGATAATCGTCATTCTGACATGTTGATGGACTGTGGGCAGGGCCGTGGTGTTTCTCGTTTACATCTCTGTTCCTGTGCTCTAACGTATTACTTGGCTCTTAGAAAGGTCTCAATAAGCATTTGTTAAAATGAATTAAAATTGAATTTTAAATTTAGAAGTACCCTTTCCCAGGGCTGACAGCCAGTTACTATTGCAAATTAGTTCTGGTAAATCAAAGTAAATCAGAAAGGCAATAAAAAATAGACTCTCCAAACCTAGTGGTTGTATGCGCTGATCTACCACGGCAGTCCCTCAGACCTGCAGGTCAGTGGTCGGCTGGTTTGTCTTTACGCTCAGCGACAACTTTACTTTTTCTAGTAATTACTGTGTGTTCCTTTGCCCGTCCATCCATGTGAGCGTAGCGACTAAAGGTGATTTTTCTATCAAGAAAGGAAACTATCGTCAACCTTCATCTGGCTACCAGAGTATTTCCGGAGTACTTGCTTCTTTTTTGTGAGACTTCTGTCTTTGGTGGGGAAGGAATGAGGGAAGGGGGCTCTTCCCTGTAAGCAAAAGAGAAAAAAAAATTTTCAAGTCATATTTGAGTGTGTGGGCCATCAAGTGGTCCACGCATTGTGCTCCTATTGAGTAACCTCAGATGTTTTTCCCTATTCATTTCTTCCTGGTCCTTTCCAGCATCCCCAAATCTGAGGCCAGAGAAGAGGGAGTATTGTAGATCATTCTTCTAGCAGACTCAGCAAGCCGGTCATTGCTAATGCGTAATTTGTGTTGGAGACTGCAGTATGGATTGCTTCCTATAGAATTCATGCCAAAAAAAAAAGTTTTAATTGATTCTGAATGAATCATAAATTTTTATGCCCTTGATTCAGAAAAATGCTGTTTAAAGTTTCAAAATCGCAAGGGTATCGAATTTGGAGAACTTAGAACTGTTTAAAAATGATCATGAACTAGAGATCCCATCTGTTTTAACTTGAATTAGATGGCAGAATGAATGTGCCCATTCTCTGCCATAAAGAATTATTTTCTTCAGGTGTGAGGGTTATATTTCGGTATGTAGGTGTGAGTGTCTGTGTGTTAAGTTTGTACATGTGTTAAGTTTTTCTACATGTATTCTCTCCTTCACTGGTGCAGAAATTATATTTTAAAAAATGGTTTGCATCCTTCCATTTTGAAAAATGTGGCATCTTGATTCCAATTATGCTTAAAATAAGTATATGTGAAATGAAAACTATTTCTGAATGGAATAATTATTGATTATTGAATATTTTCCATGTCTATAGCTTCTAATATTTCAATAATGAGCAAGCAGTGCTTTTATGATCAGAAAAAATACATATTACAGGTAACTCTTATGTTGTATTACCATTCTTGCATACTTAAAATTTTTTCTATTGCTGTTCAATTGCAGTCATCCCCATTTTCCCCCATTACTCTTCCCTGCCCTGTCCGCCCCCACCTCCCACATTCATTCCCCCTGCCCCGCCCCACTGTTGTCTCTGTCCATGGGTCCTTTATACAAGTTCCTTGACTTGACCCTTGCCTTTCTTTCCCCCAGTATTCCCTCCTCCCTTCCCTCTGGTCACTGTCAGTTCTTTATTTCCATGTCTTTGGTTCTACTTTGCTCACTTGGTTGTTTTGTTGATTAGGTTCCACTTACAGGTGACATCATATGGTATTGTCCCTCACAACCTGGCTTATTTCACTTAGCATAATGCACTCCAGTTCCATATGCACTATTGCAAAGGGTAAGAGTTCCTTCTTTCTTTCTGCTGCATAGTATTCCGTTGTGTAAATGTGCCACAGTTTTCTGATTCACTTATTTACTGATGGGCACTTAGGCTGTTTCCAGTGCTTGGTTATTGTAAATAACGCTGCTATGAATATTGGGGTGCGTAGGTTCTTTTGAATTGGTGTTTCATCATTCTTAAAAATTTCCATTCTGCCAAACGTGTGCCAAAAATAACAGAGCTTATTGGGAAGATAGCATTGGGACAGATCACTCAAACCTATGAAAGTTTGAAAGCAGAATATTAACAAAAATCAACAGCATTCCTAATAAAAATAGTAGCATAGGTAAATATACCACCATATGAAGCCTTGAAATATGTCTTACAGGGCATTCATTTCTGATAGATAACATTTTCATTAATATTAAAATTTAGATTCGGGGCACAGCCTTCCTCATTAACTCATTGTTTCAACACAGAGCACAATATTGTTGCAGCTTCTTTTTCTTCACTCTTAGTTTTCTTAGAATAGCTTAAGATAGCGGAGACATGGCACTGGAAGCCACTAAATGAGACAATACATGCGTTACAGAAAAATCAAGACTGTGGATTTTCAGGGGGTTTTTTTCCTGAAGTTGGCAAACACTTGTGAAGTTTTAATTTTAATTTTGGGAAAGCTTGCCTCAGATTGCTTCAGAGTGTCAACATGCTGTGGGAAACTGCCAGGGAATCAACACGACTTATGCATCACCCTGGCCTCATCCCCCGGTTACCGGGTGCTTGTGATCTAATGTACGTTAAAGAAGCATGCATTGCCACAGAGCAAAATTGGCCAGCTGCATATTAGAAAACTGAACCCAACAATACATAAAAATGATAATACATCGTGATTAAGTCAGGTGTAATTCAGGAGTGCAGCATTTGTTCGACACTTTAAAAATTGGTCAGTGTAATTTACCATATAAACAGATTATGGAAGAAAAACCAGCTGATCACCTTCATAGATGCAGGGAAAGCATTTCATGAATTTTGAAGTCTTTTCATGATTTTTTTTAAATCTCAGAAAATTAGGAATAAGAGGGAATATTCTCAACCTGATAGAGGGCTTCTACAAAACACACCTGTTGCTAACATAGTACTCATTGATGCCTGACTGGGTCATTTGACCCTTAGGACTACGAAGGAAGGTTAGAATGTCCATTCTCACAACTTGTATCAACATTGTCCTGCAAGTCCTAG
The DNA here is from genome assembly GCA_004027735.1 of Carollia perspicillata. Classification (NCBI taxonomy): domain Eukaryota; kingdom Metazoa; phylum Chordata; class Mammalia; order Chiroptera; family Phyllostomidae; genus Carollia; species Carollia perspicillata. The sequence goes on from PVKM010027606.1 coordinate 17,127, forward strand.
AGAGCGCAATAGGACAAGAAAGAAAAACCATATATGTTAAAAAGGAAAAAAAAGAAAACTGTCTCCATCTGTAAATACCAAGAGCTTGTATATAAAATCCCTAAGAAAAGCTATGAGAATTAGTAAGTGAGGCTAGCAAGGACAAGGGACATGAGATCAATGTATGAAAAGCAATAGTTTTTATATACATTGGCAGTGATAATTTGTAAATTGGAATTTAATATGCACCATGTAAAATAAAGTGCTGTTACTTAGATTAAAATCTAGTAAAATTTATGCAAGATCTATATTCTGAAAACTGTAAAACTTTGATAAATATCAAATAAGATCCAAATAAATGAAGAGATATACTATGTTTATGGATTAAAAATTTTAACATTATTAAGATGATAATTTTTCCTAAATTGATCTGTAGGTTCAATGCAATCTCAAATAAATTCCCAGCAAGATTTTTCTTTGTAAAAATCAGTAAGGCAATTCTGAAACATACATGGAAACTAGAATCGCCAAACCAATTTTAATAAAAGCTTTGGGAGTCCAATGCTCTTATTTCAAAGGTTATGATAAAGCTACAATAATCAAGTGTTTGTACAGTAATAATGTGTTGGTGAAAGAATAAACACAAAGATCAACTGAACAGAATAGCAAGTTGAATCTAAAAATAGAACCACACATACATTTCCAATTGATTTTCAACAAAAATGCAAAGGCAACCCAGTGGAAACAGGATGGGTTTTTAGCACTGGAAGAACGAGACCCATGTGTAACCACCACCACGATAATGACATTGACCTATGTGTCCGTAGAACTGTGAAGAAAACATGGGAAAAAATCTTTGTGACCTTAGGTTAAGCACTGAGTTCTTAGATACCAAAACCAAAAACATAATCCAATTAATAAGTTACACTTTATGAAAGCTAAAAACTTTTGCCCTTTCAAAGACAGTGTTATGAAAATAAAAAACCAAACCAGGGACTGGGAGAAAATACCTGTAAAGCTCATATCTTATAAATGGCTTATATACAGAATATGGAAATCTCATATCTCAGTTGAAAGAAACCCAGCAACCTTATAAAATATGGGCAAAATTTTAACAGCCATGTCACCAAAGAAGCCATCTGGATGGCAAATAAACACATCCATATAGCTTCAGCATCATGAATCACTATGGAGATGAAAACTAGGTCCACAATGAGGTACACCTACATGTTTATCCTAAGAGGCAAAATGAAACCTGGCAACAATGAGGGCGGATCTGCATGTGGAGCAGCTGGAGCTCTCATGCCCTGCTGGCGGGAAAAAAACGGTGCAGCCCTTCAGTCAAGCAGCTTGGCAGTCTCTTATTAAGTTCACGATCCACATCCTAGGTGACCCAACAGTCTCACACTTGGGAATTTTCCATAGAGAACTGAAACTCATAGTCACACAAAAATCTGCACTTGAATGTTTATAGCAACTTTACTAAAAATTACCAAAAGTGTGGAAATAACTCACACTTTTGTCCTTCAGCTGGTTAATGGATAAATAAGCTGTGATACAGCCAT